>JAVJIF010011647.1:0-134057 GCA_038442645.1 Agave tequilana | reverse complement strand
TTCAGATATTTAACATGTTATTTTGGTCTTCACCCTTTTTGGGAGTTCAATACTATAGTTTTTTAATTGTAATTTCCAATAATATTGAGTTTTTAAAACATTAGTTTACTGTTTACTCGAAGCCAAATATTAGGCTCAAATATGGCTGTTGGTTTGGATAACTGGTCTCAGAAATTAAAATAATTGTTTTTTGTTTAGTTGCCTGGTTGATAACTTTTTTATTGAGATACATCTTATTGAAATTAAAATATCCACAAAGTGTATATTTTGCTTATGTATAGCAGGAGATTGTTCTGTCATCAGAAAGATATTGTTCTTTCATTTTGAATTTTCGAAGTTAGGCTAGAGTATTTGGTATGGAGGATTGGTCAGCGAGCCTTTTTATATTGGTTATGTATTATGATATAGTTATACGTTATAACATTTCTGCTATATGTGCATAGTGGCTACAAATACATGCCGGCAAGTCACAATGGACAGCCACATTGTTCATGATGATTATTATTATGTACTACAATAGATGCAGGATGGAGGGAGAATTAGGGTTTGTTGTGAGGATTTTAGTGGAATTGGGAAAGAACAAGAGAGGAAGGAAAGGGTATGATCACGGATCGCAACCCGAATTTGGCTTCACTGCCTGATTCTATTCAATCACTGAGATTAAACCAATTCAACACAAAGTTTCACATGGAAACTATTTTTTTATATCAAATCATCATTATTTTTTAAAGTCCAATACCTGGCTATGTGTAGCCTACAATACGTGCACGATGCATGCAATTGTTGATAAAATCAAATTTTACCAAATCTAATTAAAATTAATCTTACTAATTAAGTGATCTTGTTTGTTCTATTGAAAAATTATTCATTTAGAATCTCTTGATTCAAGGTGAAATGTCTTCAAACTCTAGTTACTTCATCATGGATATTTTAGGGTGTGGAAATCAAAATGTCTTATGGGATGATTAACCATGTTATTTTAAGCCGACTAGTTAAGTTATATACGGTTTACCCATGAACTCTCTCTCTCTCTCTCTCTCTCTCTCTCTCACACACACACACACACACACACACACACACACAAAAAAAACAAAACATGCACATACATATATTGGTACAAAACTTGTAAAACTAACAATAAATTATGCATTGAGAAAACAAAATTTTGATGATTATGATTAAAAAAGTTGGATAAGATAGAGATTGGAAAAGCAATTTTGAATGAGTCTATTTTTTCTTCAACTAGAATATTTAAGAGTCCCGCTTATCTCAAGAATTTAATATTCAAGACTATTGTGCGCTTCTGTTTCACGACATCTGAATTTCATAACATATTCTTATTTAGCACAATTGCATATTATCATTTCTAGCATGTTTGTACAAAAATACGTGGTTAAAATATACAACTGGATGGTCCACATTGTCTATCATGATCTACATACTAAAAAATTTTTGTGAGTGAAAAATCATGCAATTTGGAGGCTTCTCCCCCCACATGACGAGTGATGATAAAATGAACGGTTTTCAACAATAGAGTACATGAACGGATCCAAATCATCCATTATAATCTACATGCCATAAAATGATTTTAGATGAAAATTTGTGCAACTTAAAGGCTCTCAACCGCGCATCTGGTGATGATTGTTAAATGAAAAACTTCCAATAATAGAACAAGTGGGACCACTTAATTGATGGTTAAAAAAGTGTTCAAACATGGATTTATCTATATTCAATTAAGAATTGTATATCATGAACTTTGGGGATTAACAAAGATTGTGCTTCTTGTGTGTTTTGATTCACCATGGTAAGAAATTTTTTACCATATCAAGGCATATCCATTATTCTTATATTATACATCTATCATTATTCTTAAAAGCAAAAATAAATAGACAACCCTTTTCTCTTCTCACAGGCATAATTTTAGCATATATTGGATCTCTTAGTTTTGGCTACAAGACCTGTTATGCTTTGCAGTGGCTACAAGACCTATTATGCTTTGCAGGTCAGAATGTGGTGTTTGTTTTGTAAACAAAAAAAATTTAGCCAGACTTGATAAGTGTTCCATGCAACCGTTGTAAAGAGCTACTAAACTTCCTAACATAATTTATTTTGATTTATAAAGATTAATATTAATTTAGAAGAAATGTATTTTCTTAATCTTGTATTGTACGATGCATTTTCTAGTATATCAACAAACATATGACGCTTACGTACATGTCTTTACATATTTATGTTCTAAATATATATTATACGATGAATTATAGATTGGCTTATGTATCCCGTAACCGGTGATACATGTAGCCTAAATTGGAGATTTCTGATTCAAGATCCGAAATAAGTATGTGATCCTAAATACAGATAGTGACGATATTTGACTTAAAAAAAAACCCTCTCTCTTCTTGCTTTCAAATCATAAGTAGATATGCTAACGAGGAGTCTTAAACTATTTACCAAGACTATCATAAAGAAGTTCCATGAAAGTTATTCTCATCGCTGTGATCGGAGCTTCTTGAAAAGGCAGAGCAGAGAAGGGATGAATTGTCTTCTCTATGTAATGCCAGTTACTTTCACTCAGTGGAATTCAGGTCCTTTGATCAGAGGTTCTCCAGCACAAATGTTAATTAATGACTCCTTTCCTCGGATGTCAAGGGCTCATGAGCAAAAATCCTAATCACACACATAAAATAAAAAGAGAGAAAGAAAAATAACAATTTGTACTTGTGAACAATTATCTTTTGCCCAGATGTTTTAGCCATATGACAAATGTAGTTTGTGATTGCTGCTGCTTCAAGTGTTGTTTTAAGTCGGTGGTTTTAGTGATGGTTTCAAACACGGTATATATTCTTTTCTTTTCTTTTTTGTATCTGCAACATGTAGTGTTCAATCTGTATGGCCCAGTTACTGTCGTTGGTGGGAAACAATCCAATGATGTGGTGTTTGCTTTCTTGAAGATGTTTTCTGGGAACTTTGAAAAGATGATAATTGTAGCTATGTTGCTTATGTATCAAATGTTTGTGTTTCTTCTTCTAAAACTCTCTCATTACTGCAGATGACCTATTTAGAAGAGTGGTCTCATGTGGACAGAGACCATGCCAGTTCATTATCAGGGGCTACTGAAGCATTAAAGGCTAGCACTCTCCGCCTTCCGGTTGTTGGTGGAGCTAGGGTTAGTGCCTCTGGATTTCCATTAATTGTAAACAAACTTGTCTGACCCTGTAATTACAAAGCCTCACACAGGTGATGTCTGTGTAACAGGCTGATCTGCAGGAAGTGAAAGATGCAGTAGGTTCAGCTGTTGATGTCATGCAGGCCATGGGGTCTTCAATATGCTCGTTACTGTCCAAGGTCAGTGCCTACATAAACTTCTTAGTGCATTCCTCCAATAGAGAGATGGCTGCTTTTATTTATTTATTTATTTCTCTTTGATTGATTTGTGGTGTTTTGCTGTTGTGGAAAGAGTTTTATACTAGAATAGAATGTCTGTCCCCATTAAAGCTATTTTTGACATTACAGTTGCACTCAATTTATATTCCAGAACTATGTTCTCAAACAGTTGGCTTAGGCATCTTGTGCATGACTTGGCATGTATCAAGCGCCATTAAATTCTGAAATGTCAATCTTCATTTTTTTTTCTTATCCATGGTTCTATTACAAAATCATGCCCTCAGGAATTACTATTGCCATTAATATCATGATTGTTGTTGGCAATGGGAGACAATATATTCTTGTTATATATTTATTTAATAGAAGCATGTGTTGTTAATGTCAATATGAACAGCTGGTCTTGTCCTTTGTCACAAAAGTGAGAAGTTAGATGAAGAATGTAGAACCATTCATACTTCCTATGTACTGTTATACCAATTCTGCAGTTTGCTTTGAAACCACGGCAAACACTGAGCACATGGTTGACCAAGGTGTTTGATGAGGACATCACACCAGTGTTTCTTTGTCTTAGTTCATTTTTGAGTTTAGTTGTTATTTTATTGTTTTTAGTACTACATCCGTTATATCCTAGAAGTATCCTTTTGTAAAGCCTATAAATAGGCCTCAAGAACTTCCTTATTGGTAGATAACGAATGAATGAAATTTTCGAATTAAAATTTCTGAGCTCTTGAGTTCTTGTGATTGAGTGTGAACAGTGAAGCCCGTGGTGTAAGGAGTGTGAAGCCCATGGTGCAAGGGTGTGAAGTCCAAATTTATCATTTTCTTAAACTCTAATTCTCATTTCTTGTTTTCTTCATTTCAAAATCCTAGTTCCTATTTCTTTTAGTTGAGGGTGATTGCGATCCTCCCATATTATATCAGTTTGGTATCAGAGTTTCGGTCTCAATCCCTTTTACTTTTTTTAGATCCATTCCACATACAAAATTACTGTTTGAATTCAACTGGAAGTTCCGTTGAAAATAAAAAAATTGCACTGTAGCCAATTCTCAAAATTCCCTTCGAAAATTCAAAAAATTTTTCGAAATCTCCACTGTTCATTCTCTTTTTCCTCTTCTCCATCTCTCCCAACAACCCACAACCCAAATCATCGCCGCCACCTTCACTCGCCACCATCTTCACCCTCGTTGCTTGCGAAATCAACCATCGCAGCCTCCTCCTCTGTGCATCTCTGCCAACCGTCATCACCCCCGACACTCCTCCCTCATCTCCTTCCTCCCTCGATCTCCAACTCCCTTATCTCCTTCCTCTCCCAATCCTCAACCACATCTCACCGCCACTACCTCTCCACGTCACCACCACACCACCGTCACCATCATCACACCATCTCCGCCTGGTCCTCCACCGCAAGATCATCTGACTTCCATTATTTCCGCTGGGTCTTCCACCACCACCACGAAGCCGGCGCCACCCGCTTCCACCATCCCCGTATGATCCCCTCCCTTCGCCATCCAAGCCTTCGCCAGAAGATCCACATGACAGCAATACCACCCACCTCATCGACATCAACACGATAACCATCACCCTTGTCGCCTTCGATCGCCGCACTTGTCGCCGATAGCAGTCGACAACCATCTTATCTTCGCCGCTGCGACCTCCGATCTTCATCATTTTCGTCTCCGTCGTCTCCTCTATCTTCCATCGTCATTAGTCGCGCTCCGCCGCCGCCGCCTGTAGGGGATCTGTGACCCTAGTTTTTGAGCAGGGAGAAAGTTGGGTGCATTCGTGTTTGATTTAGTTAATTGGGTTGATTTGGGTTTCATAACCCAAACCCGATACAATTGGTGACCCGACCCGGCCTACTCGGATCGAACCTGACTTGATACGAGCCGAGTGGTTTGAGCCGATTCAGACCGGCTCAGCCACTAACGTCAGTGGCTCGTCGAGCCGACCACCGAGCCATTGACTTAGACCGATTTGACCTGGAGTCGCGTGTTCGAACTTGAGCAGATTTGAGTTACCCCGACGTAAGCGGCTCATTGAGCCAGTTCAGTATAGCCAGCTTACAAAGACCTGTTTGGAGTCCGATTCGAGTTCCGTCTGAAGTATTGGGTGCGTGATTGAGTCTCGGAGATACTGGGAGAATTTTCGCAGCAGTTGGATAGCAGATCTAACACAAGTTCGTATTTGGTGCCGTTTCTGTTCGTGCAGCAAAAGAGTAGTGTTTTGGGCACTTGTTTCCAGCTCGATTTGAGCGCAGTTCGAAGCAGTTTTTTTTCACCTCATACTATTGCTATTTCAGGACCTTGTGGATGATTTCAGCTCTTTGGCGTGGCTATTTCTCTGAGAAATCTTAGAGGAATTTTGTGTTTAGGCGTGAACGATTCTGCCCTCAGGTGATATCCTAACCTAAGATGAATTGTTAACTGTTAAATTACTTGCAACTACTATTTGGATTGCGATAATTTATTGGTTGAAATGTTATTTGCTTCTATCTAGTGGTTGCATTAGTGTATGTCACTTTTCATCATTTTAGAGTGTATTTTCTTTGCATTTAGAACTTTAACTTTAGGATATTTTTTCACTTAGTGCATGCATTTAGTTTACTTGAGTTTAGAATTATCCACTGCATATGCTTGATTGTTGGATTTTATTCTTGAGCTATCATGACTAGTCAATATTATAGGGACCACCTCTTAGATCAGCTATACAACCTCTATGAGGGTCATATGTCCGTTCAGGATTACATAGCCATATTTAAGGACTTAATCTAATGTAGTGACGTGAGAGAGAACCATTCTCAGACTATAACTTGGTTTGTTTGGGGTTTATGACCTAAAATAAGGTGTGCTATGATTACTGCTCCTATGATTTAGACACCGTTGAAGAGACGTTTGATGCTGCATTGAAGATAGACTTGATTTTTAAAACGTTAGTCAATGCCAAAACCTGATTTTTTAAGTGTAAGGGATATGAACGTTATGAGTATCGGTGCCTCTCGGAGAGTCAACATGTTAGAATTGTGCCTAGTGATGATGTTGACGACTTGAAAGTTGTTGAGGATGTCCACGTTCCTTTTAAGATTGCTATTATAATTGAAAACATAGCAGTTAGTTTACACACCGATTATTGATGAGGTCCACATGCCTTCTGATAGTATCAGTGATGCTGTGGATGAGATAGTAGAGCCTAATACACCTGCAATGTCTAGCAAGTTATTCGAGTTCCCTTGTGCTGAATATAGTTTTATTATCACTCCAATCGATTTATCTTCGTTTGAGTCACCTGAGTACCTTGCCATAACCAGCAGATGGTTTCTAGTACCTCTTTTTGTGGTTTGAATTTTGTGTCTGAGTCCAATATACCTCCATCTGCGGGGTTAGATGTGTGCCTCCTGGGCATCCCAGATATGTCATTTTCTCATTTTTAGGAATTATGTCTAGAGTGCCTATTGCATTACATTTGCCTGTTGCACATATTGATAATATCATTAGGCCGATAGCAATTTGCAATGATGCGTACAAATTTGTTATATACCCATATAATATTTTGTAGGAATTTGCAGTTGATAATAAGGTGATGGTTACGAGTCACTCTGAGGCCGTAAGGAAGTTGCAGACCTGGCGTATAGATTTCAATAGGATTCTGAAGAGGAGTGTTTTATCGCTTATGAGTTGGACATTCCATGAGATTCTGGTATCAGAACTATCTTCAGCAGGGATGATGCGCCTTTGTCTGCTATCGGTGCCTTGATCGAGCTGCCATTTTTTGACAGTCGATCCGTCACAGAGGTGTTGATACTTCTAAAAGACGAAACCCCAGATAGCTCTTCAACTGGCCCGTACAACTAGCCCTGGCTAGGTCAGATTCTGGTCGAACAAGAGAGCGCCTTCGAAGGTACTCGCTCTAGGATAGCAATACCCTTCAACTATGATCAACCCTCTTCATCGAGAGGTGCATATCACCTGAACCGTTGAGATACCTATTCCAATGGTCAGATGATGAGGAGGAAGTTAGTGGCTATGTTTCTTTCAGCACTATCAGCTCTATTCAGACAGGTTTGTATCGGCCAATATGACTTATAACAATAATGATGATCTCCGTCGCCGCATCGAGGCTCAAGAGCAGACTTCGAGGACTCAGCAAGAGGCCCTGGAAAACATCCAACGTATGGTGGCACCACTTCTCACCAATCAGAACAATGAGGAAGCCTCTGGCAACCACGATGGAGAGGAGGAAACCTCAACAAAGAAAAGCTGGAGAACAAGCATTCGAAAAAGATGTGTTCTATTGATGCTGAGGTCATAAAAGGCATCTAAGCTCAGATATCATCTCTAACTCAACGGGATGAGCTGAAGAAAATAGGGATGACCCTCTCTTACCTGTTAGAGTGGGATTCAGTCTCATACCTGTCGAAGTTTAAGCCGCTGATGTGGCATTCATACGATGGCAAGAGCTCACCGAATCAGCACATCTATTACTTCTGGTCTCAAAACTGGTAATGTGATAGGTAACGACGCTATCGCGGCTCGACTGTTCATTGGCACCCTCAAGGGGGTAGCCTTTGACTGGTTTAGGAGCTTTCTTAATGGCTCCATAAATGCTTGGTTGACCTAGAAACCCAGTTCCTCTTTCGATTTTACGAGGATGATACCAAGGTTACTATAGACAAACTCCTCTCGACGGTCCAGAAGGGAGGAGAATCTGTAAGGGATTACATAGAGAGGTTCCACAACTTTTTTCTTTTGTGCCCTGCAGGCATGTCTTTGCCCATGTTGCTTCAAACATGTAGGCACAACTTCCTCGACAACGTGAAAGTTCACATGGGAACCGTTAAGACTTACACCTGGAAGGAGCTTGTCGAACAAGCTGAAATAGCTGAGAAGTCAACTTAGAAGTTTGAGTCTCATGTTCTCAAAAACAAATGGGGAATCAACAATAAAGGTTGTGACACAACTCAATCTTCCTAAGCCAAAAGGAAAGAAACGTTAGTTGTGAAAGTATCCGGGAAGCTCCGCCGAAGCCAACATGACCTCAAATGACGAAGTATGGCAAATGTTCTTTGACGACGCATCAAGAACGGGCCCCAAAGGCAACATAGTTGCCAGAGTGGAAGTGGTGTTTGTCTCATCGCATGACCATGTTCTCCCCATGCCTTTTCATTAACGGAACCTTGTTTCAATAATGTGGCCGAGTACAATGCTCTACTTATGCCTTCAACTCGCGGCACAAATGGATGTATAATAACCTTGAAGCCCACAGTGATTCCAATTTGATTGTCAATCAAATCAAAAGAGAGTATGAGGTTCGTCATGAAGAGATGATACCTTATCACCATGCAACCATTAAATTGGCTAACACATTTGATGACTTCTACATTAGCCATGTATCTCGCCTTCAAAACACGAAAGCAGATGCTTGATCGAGCTAAACCTGCACAGAAAAATACAAAATTTTAGAGCAGTGTTAAGTCCTCAATTCTACCGCTATAGCAAGTAGTTTTGCGGGTCGTGATCCACAAGGAGGGACTGTGATGGAAGCTTTATGTAAGTTTCTTCTTTTAAGTTTACAAAAACGAGTTTAAATGTTCTTTTCAGTTTTGGTAAAAGAAAACAAATAAAGTTAGGTTAAGTTAAGAAGAAGATTGTAGAAGAAGAGATGGTGTTGTTGTTTTATTTACAAAAGAAAAGGAAAACTAAATAAAGAGGAGAATGTTAGTTTTGGACTGAAATTCTAAACTAATGAATGAGAAGAAATAAAAAGAATACTTACTTGTACCGTTGCATCATAATGAAGATTTACCTCAGCGTGAAATGTAGTAAGCGGAGAGAGAGAGTAACTTGAATGCGGTGCTTGGTTAGATCGATTACGATGTAGAAAAGTAGTCAATATGTCTCTCTCTTGAATAAGATTACATCAGTGCCACTCTAATTACAGTTCTTCTTCTTCTCATGTAACTCTTTCTAACTTAAAATAAAATAAAAATTACATTGAAAAAAGAAAATAAAAACCTAAACTACAGCTTTCTGCTCTGTTCGTCCTTCTGCCTTCGAAGTATGCATGTGGTTATAGGAAGAAAGAGATAAGGGATGGCGTTAAAAGATAGGGGGAGCAAACGCTCCCCCTAAGTCAAACATCTAATCCTGGCCATGGGCCAGGGTCTGGGGGCGCTCCTCCGTTGATCTTGTTCTATCTTTTTATCCTCTTGAATTTTGAATATCTGCTCTATATTTGACGATTTATCCCTTTATCCTCAGTAAAACTGATACGATCATCTTCTAATCCTTTTTTTCTTTGAATTTTGATTATATTATCTTATCTGATATATCTAGTTTTCAGATAAGACAGCTTTTAGAACTTTCGGATTTGGATCGATCCCCTTTCTTTTGAATTTTTAGATTTAATTGAATAAATTTATCAATCTCTCTCTTTTCTTCCTTAATTACACTGCACGCCATTAAACATGAAAATACATTAAATAGCAGAGTTTATTAAAGAATAGATGCAGAAATGTAACACATGAGATATATAAATATGCAATGCATGTGTGCGATCACACCCTCACATTTATCTTTTGCTCGTTCTCAAGCAAAACAACTAAATAAAAAAATAAAGCTAACCTAATCTAACTCACTGTCGTAGGAATCATGGTCTAGCACATGCAACAAGCCGTTAAACCTCTAGATTACCCCTAGAGGATGAGTTTTATTTCGTGAGAATTTTCAATGAATTGCACCCACAATATTCATAAAGAAAGAAAAATAAAGTGTTAGTATTTTTGGAAACACATTTTGAAGGAAAAATATATTTGAAGTATTAATGTAAAAATTCATGTAATCTATAAGTCATAAGATTATCAAAACTTAGTCATTCTTAAATTTAGTCTCTATTCAAAAATTGTTTTTAATTAAGATAAGGATTAAAATTGTATTTCTCACCTAGTCTATTATTTTATCCTAAGTCATATGCACCTTGTGACCGTGAAAATTTGACTCGGGATTCTTTACTCTAACTCTTATGCCTTTTTTTACATTTATGGCGGTAATATCCCTTAGCTCTATTAGGCTTTCTAATTCGATCATGTAACGAACCTTAGTCGGTGACTCCCAAACAAGACGGTTTAGGGCAACGGGTGAGAAAACACCCTAAGGACTTAGGACTCGAGCAAATAAGGCCACAAATTGAGGATTTTTATTTATATGGACAACTTTTAGGCGTGAATACGTATACTTTATGAGGCACAAATATCCAGCTTAATCAGAAGATTTTTATATAATAATTTTTTTTATAAGACATAATAATCTTTGTTTTAGGATCCTAAGTGTGTAAGTGTGTAGTATGCATATTTCATCAAGGTAAAAATCAAAACTAAATTACTTTTTCTATCTTTCTAACCTCAAAATCAAACAAATAATTTTATTATGACCAAGTATAAGAAATCCTAATTATAATCCTCTTATTCTTTAAATTAACTTAATTTTTTACAAAAAAAAGTCAAAGTATTATTTTCCTTTTTAAAAAGTTTTAAAGAAAGGATTATATATATATATATATATATATATATATATAAGTAAAAACCTAAATTAGTATGTTAGTAAACCCTCTCCCACACCTAACTTATGCATTCTCCTCAGTTATGAATGAAATGCAATAATATATATGAAAAAGGTGAAAGAGAAGGAAATTGTCACCTCAAGGTGGTGGTTGTGATGGTGATCTTATTGGGCCAAGTGTTTTTACACAATTTAGATACTGTGAATTTTCATGTAACCCAGCTTTCATAACCTCTTTTCTATTAACATTTTTATACTCCCCAATATGAATAGGATCATGGAAGATCCTAGCCTGAAATTTTTTCTGGTTATATGACCAATCTTGGGATATCATCATGGAGTCATATTGATCTAAACCGTGGTCCAACAAATGAAATGTGGTTTTGTGGAATGAATGATTTGGGCTCAACAATGAAATGAATAGGAATCAATACTGACTCGGAAATAAAACTGAAATCAAGTTCAGGTTCGAGAGTCGGAGTTGATTCATGAGTTTGGTCCAAATCATAGAATTGAAGTTCATATTCATTTCCCAACTATGGAATGTGACTATCCAAAATAGGTGGTTCATGTTCAAGCTCTATAAGGATATGAATCAGTGTTGGTTTCAGAATTGGGTTCAAATCGGGTAAGGATACCGGAGTCATCATTGATTCAAAAGCTGGAACTGAATCGTAACATTGGGAATTGGTGTCGCATTCATCTTCAAGTTCAATCTGATTAAAATGAAAACTTGCCAATTTGTCAATGAATTGGTATTGATCAAGTTCAAAGTTGTGGTGAAATTGAATCTTGTAGTCTTCAAGGTATCATGATTCGTGATTTCCATCAATATGGTTAGAAGTATCGGGAATAGTCGAGGATTGGGTAGGGAGAGTTTCCTCATTCTTATGCATATTTTTCGATCGACTTAAGTCATGCTTCATCATATCGATGGTCTGGGTAAAGGAATCTTCGCTTTGAATAATAGATTTCATACTCTTCGAAGTCAGCAGGTTCTTTTTGTTGTGATAGGACTTGAAAATTGGAGTAGGGATTTTGGATTTGGGAATTGTTTGGGAGAATTGAGTCCGTTTGAATTTGCAATTGTCGTGTGGACTCAAGAAGGCTTCGAAACTCTTTTCAAAAAAAGATTTTTCTTCTATAGGTTGGTCTTGGTATTGTTTGTTGGTAAGGTTGTTGATAGTAAGACTCGGGGGAGTTATATTCCCACTGACTCGATGAAGGGTCGTGATGATTATCCCAATCTTGTTCATAATACTGGGATTGGGGCATATATTGATTCAGATAAAACCAATCCGGCATATTTAGTTGGTTAAAGTTATGAAATGCTGGGTTGGTGGTATCCGAATCGAAAGAGGTTGGGGTGAATTATGGATCACTATATGCATTGAAAAAATTATAATTATAATCGATATCACAAAGATATCAAAAGCAAAAACAAATAAATAAACAAACAAAAGAAAGAAAAATCTAGCCTAAGTTAGGGTAGATCTTACACCTAGATGACTCCCAACTGTTGATTATCCACAGGAGGTGTATTGCAGAACCTGACCATAAGTTAATCAGCCAGATCGAGGCAAGGTTGGTGGGAGGTATCCATGCAAAAAGCGACGGGCCTAATTATGCCAAACTACCAGCCTTTGGGGTTTCGCCCCTCAATCCCTGACGTTTGATACCTATTTGACAAGAGTCAACTTCTAACTACTTCCTACTTAGGTTAATCCCTATTTGAGTTTGAAATATCCCTAGGGCCAACGTCTACTCAATTTTAAGTTAGGATTTTGTTAGTGAATGAGAAGATTGTTTGTGAGCTAAGAGAGGGTGATGACTTTCTCACCTTATCTTATTTATATGACAAGCCATTAATTCAATTTAGTGTAAGTGTACAAATATATAGAAAAAGCAACACTTAAGCAATATACATTACTCAAAATATGTTTTCTAAACTATATGCTATGCACACGTACCTTAACTCCAGCACTCTTCAACAGTAATGTAAAAGGTAAACGAATTAGACACGTGCCCTAAGATGCAAGAATCTAAACGTTTTTTAGCATTTACAAAGCAACCACGTTATTGTTGAGGTTAGAAACATATACAGAATGAGTTATACAAATAAATTAATAACTGCAAAAAGCTAATATCTGAAAATCAAGCAACCTGCAAGAAAGCAGGTTAGTAGTTCTCCCTACTTTGTCGCGCAAACGCAGTAATGGCCGCCTTTCCGTGGCAATAGTTAGGTCCTCTGAGCTCTGCTTTCAAGAGCAGAGGCTCAGGCATGTTATATGTCTACTGTTGCTCATTGTTTTCTGAAATTAGCCCCTGCACACCAAAACAGAGAAGAAAAAAGGATTAATTTGTTAAAGTAAATCAAAAAGAAAGAAAACTTACCGTCCCTCCCCGGCAACGGCGCCAAAATCTTGATCGAGCCAAACTTGCACAGAAAAATACAAAATATTAGAACAGTGTTAGGTTCTCAATTCTACCGCTATAGCAAGTGGCTATGCGGGTCGTGATTCTCAAGGAGGGACTGCAATGTAAGCTTTATGTAAGTTTCTTCTTTTAAGTTTACAAAAATGATTTTAAAAGTTATTCTCAGTTTTGGTAAAAGAAAACAAATAAAGTTAAACTAAGTTAAGAAGAAGATGGTAAAAGAAGAGATGGTGGTGTTGTTTTATTTACAAAAGAAAAGGAAAAACTAAATATAGAGGAAAATGTTAGTTTTGGAATGTAATTCTTAACTAATGAATGAAAAGAAATAAAAAGAATTCTTACCTTTACCGTTGCATCATGATGAAGATTTACCTCAACACGAAATAAAGTAAGCAGATAGAAAGAGTAACTTGAACGCGGTGCTTTGCTAGATCGAATACGATGAAGAAAAGTAAAAAAATTCCATTAATGTCACTTCAATATAATTCTCTCTTGAAGAAGGATTTCATCATTGTCACTCTAATTACAATTCTTCTTCTTTCGTCGAGCTCTCTCTAACTTAAAATAAAATAAAAATTACATTTAAAAAAGAAAATAAAAAACCTAAACTAAACTAAACTAAATCTTTGCTCCATTCGTCTTTCTACCTTCAAAGTATGCAGGTATTTATAGGAAGAAAGATATAGGGGATAGCTAAGAAGTAGGGGAGCAAACGCTCTCTCTAATTCAAACATCCAGCTGCGGAGACGCGGCTCGGCCGCGTAACCGCGGCAGTATCCTGGCCATTAGGCCAGGGTCTGGGGGCGCTTCTCTGTTGATCTTTGTTCTATCATTTTATCCTCTTGAATTTTGAATATCTGCTCTATATTTGACAATTATCTCTTTATCCTTAGCGAAACCGATAGGGTTTTCTTCTAATCTGTTTTTCCTTTGACTTTTGATGATATTATCTTATCTGATATATCCAATTTTCAAATAAGATGGCTTATAAAATCTTCAGATTTGAATCAATCCCCTTTCTTTTGAATTTTTGGACTTAATTGGATAAATTTGTCAATCTCTCTATTTTTTTTCCCTTAATTACATTGCATACTATTAAACATGAAAATACATTAAATAACAGAGTTTTATTAAAGAATAAATGTAGAAAGTGACGCAAGAGTTATTAAATATGCAATACATGTGTGCAATCAATGCTCTAGCAGTTACATTGGCTTTACCAGCCAACATTAGTTACCGTCTTACGGTAGTTACTCATCTATTCTTTTCGAAGTACATTTGAGAAGTCAACGAAGTTCATACGACTTCAACCAACTTCGTACTTAGAGACTGACGATTTTCTATCGACTATGTTTTGCATGACATATTGCTTGATATGATCCCAAGGAGGCGACTTCCATTCGACGAAGATCTCTCATCTTCTACTATGATCCGGTGGTAAAGATACTATACTGCCGCTTATACGATGATGTACTTCTCCGCTGTCTATCCTGCTCGGAAGCACAAGTAGTACTTAAAAAAACTCATGATGGCATATGCGGCGCCCATCAGTCAGATCTGAAGCTCAATACACTGAAATATGCAAAACAATATAAGGCTTGTCAAATCCATGTGGATTTCATACACCAACCCCGGAGCTGCTCCATCCTACAGTTGCTTCATGGCCATTTGAAGAGTTGGGAATTGTGTTATGGGATCCATCAGTCCTTCATCGAACAGAGGTCATCGGTTCATTCTTGCGATAACTAAATTCTTCTCAAAGTAGGCGGAAGTCATACCGCTCGCTGAAGTTAAAACCATTAACACGGTTAACTTCATTAAACAACACGTCATTCATCGATTTGGTGTTCCAAGGAGGATCATCCACGACAATGGTCCTCAATTCGTAAGCCAATCATTCTTTCAGTTTGCGACAAATACTGAATATAGAATGTGACTTCGACTGCATACAACCCGCCGCTAACGGGTTGGCAGAGACGTTCAATAAGACCATTATCAAGCTCCTCAAAAAATTCGTCTCTTCAAGCAAACAGACTAGAATGAGAATCTTAGCGAATATCTCTGGACCTACCGAACAACGGTTCGAACCCCTGCAGGTGATACACCTTTTTCTCTAGTCTATGGGTGTGAAGCAGTCGTACTCCTAGATATACAAATATTATCACTTCGTCTTGCTTTGGCAACCAAGATGACAAGTAGAGACAACCATCGACTGTGTCTCCAAGAGGTAGAAGCGCTAGATAAAAAGTGGCTACAAGCTCAACAACACATAGAGCTATATAAAGCTCGGATCTCAAAGGTCTTTAATAAAAAATTCAAAGAGAGAATCTTCCAAAAGGGAGACTTCGTATTAGCTGCCAGGCGACTCATGGTCATGACACACAAGACCAAACGCAAATTTCAACCCAAATGGGAAGGACTTTTTGTAGGAGAGATAATCTATTCAAACGGAGCTTATCACCTTGCAAATCCAAACGACGATAGGCTCATGATGCCAATTAATGGTAAATTCTTAAAGAAGTACTATTCATGATCACGTTAACACTATACCTCTGATCAAGTCAGTACTACTTATGATCACGTTAACATTATACCTCTGATTATCAAGTCAGACCCGTCTGACTATCATTTACAGAATCCTTTTCCCCGTGTGGAATTATATTCAATCCCCTCAGAATCTTACTCTATTCCCAACAGAGTTAAGATCTCCTTGCAATGGAAGCAAACAATCTCTTCCAACGGAGTTCCTAATGTCACGTTAATGATTACCTCTGACGACTCCCCAAAAGCTCTACAATGAATGCTAAAATTCTCTATACCCCGGTCCCTTTATGGTGTTTCCTCTCATTCTCCAGTGAGGTCATTAGTTGTAACTCACTCAAAATACCGCAGAAAATGCTAATTTTCTTATAAGATTCCCCACTGAGTCTCTAATAACTTGTTCACTCCTAGTGAACCTTTTAGTCTTTCATGGACTCTCAAGTTGTCACATTAATGGTCACCTCTGATAACTCTTTCAAAATTCCATAAGGAACGCTAATTTTCTCACGGAGTTTATAATCATATTTTATTCCTCCAGCAGAATACCCCTTAGTCCAGTAAGGACTCTTTTTGCTGTCATGTCCATTTTATCACCTATGAACAGTAGGTTTACGAGTCTGATTACTCCTAGTCGGTTATGTCAAGTTTATCAACTCTGAACTGACGGGTGTCCAGATTTCACCCCTAGTTCAGTAAGGACTTTTTTTGCTATCATATCCAGTTTATCACTTCTGAACAGTAGGGTTACGAGTCTGGTGACTCCTAGTCGGTTATGTCAGTTTATCATCTCTGAACTGACGGGTGCCCAGATTTCACCCCCTTTTAGTCCGTTTGCGGACTTTTTTTTGTTGTTATGTCCAGTTTATCAACTCTGAACAATAGGGTTACAAGTATAGTAACGCTTAATTGGTTATATCTAGTTTATCACTTCTGAACCGATGAGTGCCTAGATCTGACCCATCCCTTTAGTCCTTTACGGGCTTTCTTCATTGTTATGTCCATATTATCTCTGAACAACGAATTCTTATTCTAGCAGTTTCTGATCTGTCATGTCCATGTTACTTCTGAACAGACCGATCCTTAAACCCAATTTACCCTTCCTACCCCCAGTAGATTCATTTAATCTATCAGGATAATATCTAACTCTTGATGGTCTACTCTTTACTGATCCTATCATATTTCAACCTCTGAATAGGTTCAGTCACACCCTTCACTCTTTCGGAAGTTTACCCGGTGGAGTCATACCTTCACTTCTAGTTCTTTCAGAGACTAACATACTGAATCTTCCTTCGTGTGAGATTTAAATTACCTATGAGTAATGAAGGGGAAACCCTAGTTCTTTTCGAAACGAAGAGGGAAAACCCTAGTTTTTAAAAAAAATTAAACGAAAAAGCGATCTCTCTATACAGTCCTATTTATAGACTTTAATGTCTAGCCTCACCGTCGAGGCAGGTTGTCGCTTCGAAGCGACAACTGGAGAACTAACTCCAATGATGAAGCTTCGCCAAGTCATTAGTCATAGCTTCGTCGCGCAGGTAAAGCTAGCCCAATGGGCTTCAACAACGAACCTAATAGCTTTGTCATCTCAAATGCTCTAGCGGCGCTAGTGATTTCGCTAGCTTCGCCAAGTCATATCTTTGCCCCGCAGGCGAAGCTAACCCAATGAGCTAATCTCGCCGGATCCATAGCCTTGCCTGATAGGCTTTTAGCTTGCAAAGCACATTTCCACGACTTTTCAATAGTCAAATTCCCATCGCTTATGCTATTACTTATTTCAACAGGTTCAAACATCATCAGTAATTCAAAGTATTTTGAAATCCGAATCAGCCCGTTACAGATTTATGAAAACTTTGAAGGGGTTTTGTTGACACTTTCAAAAGACGAAACCCCAGATAGCTAAGGGTGCCATCGGATACGGATTATCTGCGGATATCTGCATTCGAATCTGCCACCAATCTGGATACAGAATGTTTGATGGGGAAAATTTGAGAGAGCGTGTAAATTCTTTATTTGACTGTAAAGAAAGTTACAATAATAATGAAAACTTTCGATTACAAGAGAAAGAAGATATTCAAGCTCAAATATTCTCTTTGTTTAATGTTGGATTCTTGATGTAGTAGTGGAAAGTGAATCTTATTTTCTGTTGACCGGGTGAGCGTCACAGTTTTCTGGGAATCTTCTCTTCGGACTATGGACGGAGTAGCACAGCTCCTGTCCAATAAAATCTCAAGGAGATTTGAGGCAAAAACAAACTTGTACTCAACAAGCTGTTAGAAGAGTTGAACTTGTAAGTATTTCTCAGCTATAGGCTCTGATCAAGATCTCCCCATCCGACCCCTCTCCAATAGCAAACTGAGCTATTTATAGGAGTTCAGGGGTAAAAATATCCCCTAAAAACCCTCCATAATTGGGGTTAACTCCCTCATTACGTGGGCAGTAATTGACCTAGTGATGAGGGCAGTTATAACAGACACAAGGTTCCTCTGTAGTTGAAACGCGGGCTTTGAGCCTCGCGTTTTGCCGTTGAGGTAACGCTTGAGCTTCGCATTTGGTTGAAATGTGAGCTTCAAGTTCTGCGTTAAGCTTTATGTGAGACGTAGGCTTCGGGTCCTGCATCTTGGTCACTGTGGTAAAGTAGAGACGCGGGTTTTGACCCTCGCATTTTGGTACTGCAGTGATACTGAGACGCAACTTTCAAGCTCTGCGTCTTGGAACTGCACTAGTGGCTATGATTAGCCTTTCTTCTGAAGTTTGGACTCTGCTTTCTGATGATTTGTCCTCAGTGATTTTTGGACAATCTACAAAATCCCCTCCAAAGTTTTCGATATTCCGCGGTTGACTGGGACGAATTTTGAAATACTTTAGACTCTGATTGAATTCATACTTCTCATGATTGGATTGACAATCATTTGAGATACTTTGAGCTTGATCCTATCTGAAATGTGGTCTTCGCGAGTGTAAACCCTTTGAAGCTGCCAGAAATGATCGTAGTGAGTGTCTAGATACGCAGTCCAGACCTCCTTGGTGCCCTGACCTAGTTCGTGTACTGTTAAACCGGGGAAAACAGTCGTCTGCTTGTGTCAGTGTACTGTTAAACTGATTGCAGAAGCGAAGACCGAATGCAAGTATTGTAGACGCAGAGGTCATGTTGCTTCAGAGACGTAATCCTCATTCGAAGTAGAGATACGGCTCTGAACTGTTGATGAAAACGCAGCTCTGGGTCATCAAGAGAGACTAGGGCTGAGCATCGGTCGGTTTGATTTTTTGCTAATTTTTATAAAACCGAACCGAACCGATTAGACTTAGTAACCGAATCGAACCGAATAGAAAAGTTCGGTTTAGTTTTTCGGTTTTTTTCGGTTAAGTTAATATATTGCCATCATTTCTCGCATTTTTTAATCACCATTATATTATCATCCTTTAATATTCTAATCTCAAATATCCATTACCCAAATTAGAAAGAAGAAAAATACCTTAAACTTAATGTGAATTGAAAATTTCATATTCTAAAACTTTTACATTGTATTTGAGCTCTTATATCAAAGCTCATATAATTATTACTGACTTTTAATGATAAGAATGAAAAAAAAACTATATTAATATAGATATTATTCTCAATTGTGATGGTGTACTTAACATAACTTTCACATATTCAATATAAAAAAGATGGTATTACTAAATGTAATGAGATAAGTTTCTACCAGTTTTTATTATGAACTATATGATTCACTAAATTGAATTTGAGTAGGGTGATATATAGGGTGAGAGATTCGGTTCGTTCGGTCGGGTTTAGGTTTTGGAACACAAAACTGAAACCCGAATTAGTGCGGTTCAATACGGTTTGGATTTGATTTTTGGTCAGTTATTTCGGTTATAACCGAACTCTGCTCACCCCTAAGAGAGACGCGCGAATGATAAACCCAGGTTGCACTGTGTTGCGATTGAGACGCGGCTCTGCTCTGGCCTTTGAGAAGACACGGCTCTGTGAAACGCAAACCTACATTCTTTAATTTGAATAAAGGGGACGCGGCCTTTAGGTTTGCGAAAGGACGTAGACTTCAGAACGCAACTCTAAATTGTTGTGGATCGTGATCCTGGCTTGCTGAGGAGACGCGGCTCTGGATCACTAAGGAGACGCGGTTGTGGCTTCTTTAGTTAAACGAAAGGAACATGACCTTCAAGTCTTGTGAAAGGTCGCAGGCTTATGGACGCGGCCTTTGAGTCTGTGTAAGAACGCGGACTTCAGGACGCAACCTTCAAATCTTGTGAATGGACGCGAACTTCAGGACGCGGCCTCCGAAGCGTCACATGCAACCCGTCTTAAAGATCTTGTTGGATCTTTAATGCCAAGTTGGCGTTGACGGTTGAGGACTTGTGTCGTGGGTGTTTCCCAGAGCGAAATCCACATGTCACCTCCGCATTGGATTTGATGTCCGTGCAGGCATTAAGGCTGATGGCTTTGATATTTATGTCATTAATTATAAGCCTTATGACTTGCCTATTAATAGGCCTCAGCCTCTTAACAGTCCTTTATCTAGACTGTTTTCCTTTACGAGCATGCGCTCTGAAGGACTTCGTCTTGATTATCTATCTTTCCTTCAAGAGCATGTGTTCTGATGAACAGTAAGAACTTAAAACTTTCATGCTTTCCTTCAATCTTCTTCGAAGATTATCACTGTCAAGTGATTTCAAGATCAAAAAGCATTGATTTAAAAGCTTTTACGGCTGTGCCTTGATAAACAAAGTCCAACTTCTAAACCGTGCTTTGACAAATGAAGTCTAACTTATAGAGAATTCTTACTCGAGTAGGAACTGTCTTTTGCCATGAAATATTCAGTATCTCTGAAGTTCTGTGTTCCCCGTTCATTGAAGAGATTCTATCTCTTGATTTCCTCTTGAAATCTGATTGGCGCGCTCGTGTTCTGTAGACGTGCCTTTCAGACTTCTCGATGAAATGCGAGCTTATTGACTTCAAAATTTAAGTCTCAAGTTCTTCAGACGCGAGTGTAATAAACTCTGCGTTTGGATCTTGAAATACGAGCTTTATATATGAAGCTCGCCTTTGGGGTTCTTGACTTAGAGAATTTGAATTCTGTTCTTTTGAGACCTCGGGACGCGAATATGGTGAGCCCTGCGTCTCAGACGCGAGTGTGGCGAACTCTGCGTCTTAGAGTTACCTCAGATAATTTTTAAGACCCGCATCTGCGCTCTTGATTTATGCCTCGTGTCTCACATCTCAGATGCAAGTCTAAAATCAGACTGCGTTTGGGTCCATATTCTCTGCATCGGTTAACTCTACATCTGAAGTTCATGACTTCAGTCGCGTTTATGCTTCAGATTTTCTGTTCCTGTCTTTGAAGAATTTTAACCTTCGAGTTTTTATTTTTTGCAGGTTCTGGCAGCCTTAGTCAGTCTCCTGCGTCTTTGCTGGGCTCATGAGAGAATATTTCGACCAGCCAGCTTGTTCAATTGGCGAGCACTCGGGAAGTCAGAACTCATGTCCATGGGCAAGCTTGGTTCATGGGAGAATATTTGAACCGGCCTGCTTGTTCGATTGGCGGGCACTATGAGGGTTAGAGCTCCTGTCCATGGGCGAGGAGGATCCGCACAGTTACTGATATCCGTCAAGGCCTTATTGGATATGACGCACCAGCAATGCCCCGAGTTCGTCATGGTCACAGTGGGTGTGGTGGTGGGTATGGCGGCTTTGAAGGTCCCAGGAAAGAGGATGTCACCAGTAAGGTCTCGGATCCTCCCTTCACCAATCTTACTAAAAAAAGTGACAGCGACGAAAAACCCTTGCTTGTTGGATGCCTTTTTGGCGGTGGAGATGCTCATGAAGTGAAGGATTACGACCCACACCAGTTGGTCGGGTGGAATCAGACTGCTCCTTTGCATTTTGACCTCGAGAAGCACCATTGTTCTCAATTAACGGTGTGCTTCTTCAATGTTTACATAACGGCGAGCTTCAATGTTTATGTTATGCATCAGGATGTAACCAGCACCCAATCAACTCGACACTAATCGATCATGATATAATCCAGTGGAGGAAGAAAGAAACTCTTCTTTGGCGCTCTTCCAAATATCTTAGATTTGGAGTTTTGACCAGAGGTGTAGTATTAACCTGATCAGGAGAATTATGACTCTCAAGAGGAAAGGAAGTTGATCCGTTATTCCTGGCCGCAGTCAAGAAAACGAATTTTTAATGTTTTGAGTGTGACATTTCACTGAGCGAGAGGGACTTCTTTGTACTCCTTTGTTGCAACGTTCAATCTTATTATATAAGAGAGCGCCTTGTATTACTTTCATATGTTTGAATATCAATAAAAGTGACACTTTTTCTTGTCTTTTTATATGTCTTGACTTCCTATTTGTATTAAAGATCAGCCAGATAGAAATGATTTCATTTTGATTTGCTAGAAATGTAATATTTACTTAGCAAGCTAAAAAGGAAATTAGAATTACTGTCAGATGTGTGATATTAACTTGACAAGAGTGGGATAATTTACGTGAACTTGCTAATTTATGGATGAGAATGAGAAGTAAAATTAGATCCATTGGGAATTTAGAAGAATCTTTACCGTCAGAGGTGTGATATTAATATAACGAGAATGTGAGCTAGAGGTGTGATGTTAACTTCGCTCCACGTGAGTTTCTTCAGCTTCATTTGGGAAACTGAAAATATCACTGTCATAGGTGTAGTGTTAAACTTGACAGTGAAGGTAGTGCTAGAGGTGTAATGTTAAACTTACATTAGTCATCTCGATTTCGATATGGAAGTTCGAGGGAAAGTCATTGTCATAGGTGGTGTTGAACTTAACAATGAACTGGATGCTAGAGGTATGATGTTAAACTTAGTATCGCTCATCCCAGCTTCGATATGAAAGCCTGAGGAAAAGTAACTGTCAGAGGTTTAATATTGAATTTGGCAGCAACTTAATCATTGCCATAGGTGTAGTATTAACATGACAGTAGTTTGTCAGAGGTGTAATATTAACATGACAATAGTTGGTTTGCGATATGAGCAATTTTAAGGACTTGTCATTCTATTGGTGAGAATTGACAAGTGTAGTTTGAAATCTTAGATGTGTGGTATTAACTTGATAAGAATTAGTTTGCGCTATGAGGAATTTTGAGGACTTGTCATTCTATTGACGAGAATTGATAAGTAGAGTTTGGAATGTCAGAGATGTAGTGTTAACTTGATATGTTTGATGACTTGTGACTCCATGTAAGGGAGCGACAAGTGGAAGTTTGTACTCGCTGGGGAGTATTGAAATTTTTCACTGTTAGAGGTGTAGTGTTAAACTTAACAATGATTGAGTTTGTAGACCTACCACTTTATGGGAGAGAATTGGTAGGGACTTTGGTAGAACATAAAATGAATTGTCAGAGGTGTATATTAACGTGACAATCATTGATTTTCTAGGGATATGGGAGATTTTAAATGAGTTTCGTTGCAAGAGGTTTAATATTAACTTGACTGAATCTGCTGAGTATTGGGAAAATCTGGCTTGTCGGAGGTTTACTGTTAACGTGACAAGTCCCAGCTCATTTCGTTGGAGAGATGAACTTAGATATTTTTTGTAGCCCTACCATTCTGTGGATGAGAATTGGTAGAAGATTTTGGAAGAAAAGGACAAGATCGAGTCCCTTAGGATATTTAGCAAACACTCAGCTATCAACCGATTTGGTGTAGCTTTACTAATTACTATTTGAGTTGGGCTCGTCATACTATTCCCCTCAGCATGATAAGTTGTCGAAGATTTATGTTAGACTTAAGAGCTAACATTTTCCTCTATCCTTAGCCATCAGAGGCGTAGGATGTCCATAGGTACACTAGAGAAGAGTAACGAGGCTAAAACCGAGGTCTTGCATTTTGTTTCTTCTTCAATGTTTACATCATGCATCATGATGTAACCAGCGTTCGATCAGCTCGACACTGATTGTGATATGATCCAGTGAAGGAAGAAAGAGAAGCTTTTTGGAAGGGCTACCGAATTTTGCTTTTTGGAAGATCAAGAAACAAGACAATTACCAAGAAATTGACATGTTCCACTTGTACTCTTCCTATCTACCCTACAACCCGCATAGTCAGCATCCAAAAAACTCTTCATTTCAACTAGTCCGGTTTTCGGATACCACAAACCCATTTCAATTGTGCCCTTAAGGTATCTAATAATGCGTTTTACCGCTACTAAATGAGACTCCTTAGGACATGATTGAAAACGAGCACAAAGACATACACAAAACATAATATCCGGCCTACTAGCCGTCAAATATAATAAACTACCAATCATGCTATGATAAAGCTTAATGTCTACACTTTTACCTTGTTCATCCTTGTCAAGCTTGGTGGTTGTTGCCATGGGAGTTTTTCTAGTTCTAGCTCCTTCAAGTCCAAATCACTTGATAAGTTCCTTTGTGTACTTTGCTTGATTGATGAAAATCTCATTCTTTCTTTGCTTGATTTGGAGACCAAGGAAATAGTTGAGCGCACCCATCATAGACATTTCGAATTCTTCCTTCATGCATGATTCAAAAACTTGGCAAAGAGTTTCATTAGTAGAACCAAAAATGATATCATCCACATAAATTTGCACAATAAGAATATCATTTTCTACATGTTTTGTAAACAAAGTTGTATCAATTTTTCCTTTCTTAAAACCATTTGAAATTAGAAATGAAGAAAGCCTTTCATATCAAGCCCTAAGGGCTTGTTTTAAACCATAAAGAGCTTTGTCAAGTTTGAAAACAAAATCCGGATGTGTAGGATCAACAAACCCGGGGGGTTGTTCAACATACACATCCTCTTCAATAAATCCATTCAAGAAAGCACTTTTAACATCCATTTGAAAAAGCTTAAAATCTTTATATGAAGCAAATGCAAGTGTCATCCGTATGGCTTCAAGCCGTGCTACGGGTGCAAAGGTTTCATCAAAATCGATACCTTCGATTTGAGTGTAACCTTGGACAACTAACCTAGCATTATTCCTAACAACGTTACCCGACTCATCCAACTTGTTCTTAAAGATCCACTTAGTACCAATTGTTGGTCTATCGTGGGGCCTAGGAACAAGGTGCCAAACTTGGTTGCGCTCAAATTGATTGAGTTCCTCTTGCATGGCTAGCAACCAATATGAGTCGGCCTCGGCTTCGAGGACGCTTTTGGGTTCAACATGAGAAATAAAAGCATAGTGTCCACAAAAATCATGAAGTTGAGAACGAGTAGTTACCCCTTGAGATACTTCACCTAAAACAAGGTCCTTGGGATGATGTGGACTGTATCTCCAATCCTTTGGAAGTTGTTGAGTAGGCTCCACTTCAATTCTTTGAATTTCATTTCCTTGAGCCTCTTGATCCTTAGTTGCACTTCCTTCATCATCCTTTGGCATGTCTTTAATAGTAGGTGAATCCTTCAAAGTGACTTTCTCCATGTCTTCATGCAAAGAATCTATTTCTATAACATTCTTAACAAACACATTAGATTCCTCAAATTTTACATGTATAGACTCTTCAATAGTTAAAGATGACTTATTGAAAACTCTATAAGCTTTACTAGTATTTGAGTAACCTACAAAGATTGCTTCATAAGACCTAGCATCAAATTTTCCCAAATTGTCTTTTGTATTTAAAACAAAACATTTGCATCCAAAAACTTTAAAGTATGAAACATTTGGCTTTCTAGAAAAATAAATCTCGAAAGATGTTTTTGAAGTATTTTTGCATAAGAAAACACGATTTGATATATAGCATGATGTATTAACGGCCTCGGCCCACAAATAATGTGGGACACCATATTCACTAATCATTGTCCTAGCCATCTCTTGTAATGTTCAATTTTTCCGTTTAACTACTCCATTTTGTTGTGGAGTTCTAAGACAAGATAGTTCATGCTTAATTCCATGTTCTTCACAAAAAGTAATAAAGGGTAGGTTAATGAATTCACCACCTCTATCACTTCTTATTCTTAAAATTGAAGAATCTTTTTCCTTTTCAACTCTTTTCTTAAAGGCTTGAAAATGTGAAAAGGCTTGATTTTTGTGCTCTAAAAAGAAAACCCATGTAAAACGCGAAAAATCATCAACCAAAACAAATGCAAAACGATTCCCACTTAGACTTTTGGTTTGAGTAGGACTAAACAAATCCATATGGATCAACTCCAAGGGACGTGATGTCATGATATCCTTAATTGACTTGAAAGAGGACTTGGTTTGTTTCCCAAGTTGGCACGCGTCGCAAACGCGGTCCTTTTCAAAGTTCAAGCAAGGAATACCCTTCACCATTTCCTTGTTGTTTAACCTAGATAGATGGTCAAAAGAAATGTGGCCTAATCTTTTATGCCACAACCAAGAGTCATCATCGAGGGCTTTCAAACAAGTGATATTGCAAGACATATTAGACAAATCAATCATGTACATATTGCTTTCACGAAAACTGGAAAATATACATGTGTTAGATTGTCTATCAAAAACTCTACAAGCTATGTTATCAAAAACAATATCAAAACCTTTATCACAAAGTTGACTAATACTCAAGAGATTATGCTTGAGTCCATCAACTAAAACAACATTTTCTATTAAAGGGGATGTACCAAGTTTAACATTACCAATACCGATTATTTTACCCTTGGCATCATCTCCGAAGGTGACGGTGCCACCTTCATGGTATCTTGATAGGGTTGCAAAGTTGTTGATATCCCAAGTCATGTGTCTTGAGCAACCACTATCAAGATACCACAACCCTTTACGTTGTTGCGCCTTGAAAAGTACCTACATCATTTAGCAAATTCATTGACTTTGGTACCCAAATTTTCTTGGGTCCTTGAAAGTTAGTGTTTCGAACCCAAACATTATGATGAGATGCATTAAGTCTATCATAGCAAAACTTAACTAAGTGACCTTTACGGCCACAAAAGGTGCATGAAAATACCTTCCCATACATGAATGCATGATGTGTGTGTGGAGGGTGAGCATGTTTGGGGGGTTTGGCTTGATGTAAAGGTTGTGAGGTATGAACATGAGCATGAGCATGAGATTGTTTCTTAGAGGCTTGTTTCTTAGGAAACATAGCCTCAAGTCTATTCTTATCAAATTCACACTTTTTCAAAACTACTCCTAATGAGTCAATTTTCTCTTTAAGCATGGAAATCTTATTTTCATTAACTTGTGGAAACTTACCCTTGCAAGAAATCTTATAGTTATCAAAATCTTTTTGGGTGGAAACTAAAGTAGAAGATAATTCATCTTTTTTTTTAGTAAGAGTAAGAACATGATGATTAAGAGACTCATTTTCTTTTTTCATATTTAAATATTTTTTCTTAAGAACATCATAGTTATGTGAGAGTTCTACAAATGCTTCTCCTAATTCATCCATGGAAAGCTCATCATTAAAAGAGGTGGAAGAGGTTACCTTGCTTGTGCCTTCATTAGCCATGAAGCACATATTGGCGGTGTCAACTTCTTCCTCGGATTCACTCTCAGAATCCCATGTAGCCTTCAATGCTTTCTTCTTGTAAGGCTTCTTGGAGGTGGAAGGCTTGACTTTATCCGGGCACTCCGCAACAATGTGACCCGGTCTTTGGCAATTGAAACAAATAATTTTCTTCTCTTCTTTGCCTCCTTGCCATCTCCTTCTACCTTGGAACTTTGCCTTGTTATATATCCTCCGAACGTTCTTAACAAGAAGTGAGAGCTCTTCGTCATCTTCTTCTCCATCGTCTTCGTCAGAGTATGAGGATTGACTTTTGAAGGCAATAGCTTTCTTCTTGGAGGGGGCCATTTCTTCTCTTGCTTTTCTTTCCATCTCATGGGTCTTGAGGTTCCCAATGAGACCTATAAGCTCCATCTCCTCCTTGTCGTTGAGTTCCTTCAAGGTAGTTGCTTTGACTTCCCATGAAGGAGGAAGAGCCCGGATGATCTTCCTTACTCTTTGGTCGTTGTCAATACCATCACCTAGAGAAGAAAGTCCATTAGTAATCTTGGTAAATCTAGTAACCATATCATCTATGGTTTCATTTTCATTCATAGAAAAATTCTCATATTGGGACCGAAGGTCTATCTTAGCCCTCTTCACTTGTGAGGTCCCCTCATGTGTAACAAGCAAATGTGACCAAATTTCAAATGCGGATTTACAATGTATTACTCTAGCAATATCATCATCATTAAGTGCTTGAAGTAATGCATAGTGTGCCCTAGAGTTAGCATCAAATTCTTTGATCTCAATTTCGGACCAAGTGGATTCATCACCGGTGGGTGCACTAAATGGTTTGGTCACCGCTTTTGCAACCCGGCTTCCTAGGGATTGCAAGAAAACAGTCATCTTAACCTTCCATATGGGAAAGTTAAGGCCATCAAACTTTTGGGGGTCTTAATTCCATCGGCCATTTTTACTAAGTGAAAGAGTATGAAATGAATGAGGTGATTAGCAAATAAAGGATCTCTCTAAGGTTGTTAAGCCAAGAGCCTAGAGACCTAAGCTCTGATACCAATTGAAAACACCTAGAGGGGGGGGTGAATAGGTGTATTTTTTAAAACAAGTAGAATGAATGATGCTAAGATCTCCCAAAACAAGACTAAGAGCCGAATACCCGGTGAAAAGCTTTGAACTCCTTCCTCGTGATTCCTCTAGATATGAGTTTGAGGTGCGTATTGCAATCTTGTTGTATGAGTAATGATCGACAATGTAACAATGCAGCAGATCTGCCACACACACAATTTAGCCGAGAGAAATGAATTTGAAGCAATAATGAAATGCACACAAGATATATCACAAAGTATGAAAGAATAGCAATATCACAAGTAAGAAAGTAAGAGCAATAGAGAGCAAAGAGAAAATCAATCGCAAACACAAAGTATTTATTTCGAGGTTCGAGCCACCGCTCTACTCCCCGCCTTCACCGTCGTGAAGGGTTTCCACTATCCACCGAGGACTTTACAAGGTCTACTGAAGACCGGAGTACCGAACTCCACCACTTACAAACCTCCACCGAAGAGGTATCTCAACAAGAACAAGAAGAAGGAACAAGTAGCCAAGTGATCACCAAAAGGACCACAAACTTCTTACAAACTTTCTCTTTACAACTTCCTTATAGAATGAGGATGGGAATTTTGGCTCTAGAAGTGTAGTGAGAAAAACAAACTCAGTTGTAGATGAAACTTGCTTGAGAACAGAACTGAAAACAAAAGCCAAGAATGCAAGAGAGAATTTGAGAGCTTTGAAACTTTTTCTTTCTTTTGAAAACTTGTAAACTAGGGATTTTTCTTGGTGTGTTTGCAAGAGACCTATCTCCTCTATTTATAGGGAGAGAAAGGGATTAAAACACATTTTAATTAAGCTTATTTGATCCCAAAATAGTCCCAAAAACTGAAAGAAGTTCTGCCAAAAAATAGATAAAAAAACAGATTTCAGAATTGCACCAAAGAGGAAAGAGCCGTTGTGCTCTGGCGGTCGGCCGTCAGCCCTGCTGGCATATAGCCGTTGGGCTCGGGTCGACCGGTCTGCCGCCCGACAAGAAGGAAACACAGTTTTGTATAGGCGGTCGGCCGACAAAAAACAGAGAGCAGAAGTTTTCGGTCGGTCGGCCGGTCAGCCGACCGACAGACGTGCACGAGCGTGCACGTCCAGGACACAGGATCCGGTCGACCGGTCCGGTCGGCCGGTCCAGCTTGACACAGAAAAACTGAGAGGAATTTGGACTTTAAAAATTTTCAGAATAATTTTTGTAGGAAAATTTTACTAAGTATCATGCTGGAAAGATAGAAATACATGACATAAACAAGATATAAAATTTGTAAACATTGAATCATGTATAGAGACCAAGGCATGAACTTTAAACAAAACATCAAAATTAAAAACTGTATTTTTGGAAAAATGTGTGTGTGTGTCCTAGAGCCAATATTCTACAACCTCAAACTTTAACAAACTATTTCTTACATTGGTTCTAATTGACTACAAGGTCTTCAAGTGGGCTTCTCTATATGTGATCTTGCAAAGCTTGATACTTGAGCCCGAAATAAGGTGACTTGAGTCAAAAACACCTTCCTTTAGGGAAGAATGCTCCTAGAATCATTAGAACCCTGAAACACACTAAAACAACAAACATGATTAGTACAAATAACTATATATGTTTTGTGATCATCAAAACATACTAAAACGGGTGATTGTAACCTTGGGCCAACAACCATATTGCAAGGCGAAGCTCTTGCTTTGCCTTTGGACTTCCTGTTGGTAACAGTAGTCCACTGTTGGTCTTCCACAAGGTCGGGATGAACCCACATAATTTTTCGCTGAGGTGTAGGGACAGGTACAAGACCTTTCTCTTGCTGGTGATGCGGGTCTGTATTGATCATTCTTAGTTCCCCTTTTGGAATGGGAACTGCTCCGGCCGGAGTTGGAGGCTGGTTTCCGAGCTGAAGAAATGACGTTATGTTAGCCGTCACTTTCTTCTATTCTGGACAGAGTTTGAGCGCTTCCGCATCAATTAAAACTTGAAGAATATCTTTGAAGATATAACAGCTCTTAGTGGGGTGCCTCAGCATCCTATGATACATGCAGTAGTTGGGATTGTCGGTCTTGCCAACCTCTTCAGGACGTCTAACTTAAGGAAGTTTTAATCTGTTGCTCTTATTGAGTAATTTGAACAACGAATCGACGTGCTCGTCCTTGAAGGAGTACTACCTGCTGGCGCGCAGGGGACTTGGAGAACCACTCCCTCTGGTTGGTTGAGGTTTAACGGGAGATTCGTCTCTGTCGTTAATGTATCTTTCCTTTTTGATTGGAAGGATACTTCTGGCGCGCATCTTGTTGATTTTTCGGGTCTGGGCTTGTTCTCTTGTCCTAACCCTAGCAACAATCTCTTCAGTCTGTTCACCGTGCTGGATCAATTGCTTCCAGATGCGTCTTTCAACAATTCTTATCTGGGTTAGGAGTGAGGTTTGCAAATTGTGACGGCATGTTTCCACTAGGGTGGCTTGGGTCATAACGCTAGGACATCGGAGTGTCATATTCTGAATTCTCTCCACAAGTGCTTTGACCGACTCTCCTGTTCGTTGCCTCGTTGCTAGGAGAGTTAGCATGGTAACCTCAGAATCGTCTTCGAAGAAGCGTGTAAGGAAAAGCTTCTCCAAATCACCCCAGTTCTTGATGGAATCTTTGAGGAGTTTCATGAACCAGGCGAGTCCTTTCAGAGTACCGATGAACAAACGTGCCAGTATGGCATCGTTATCTACTACATTCCCCGTCTGAGACTTGAAGTAGTAGATGTGTTGGTTCGGTGCCCCTTTACCATCAAAGGCCTGTAGAGTCGGAGCTTTGAACTTGGGCGGATATGGGACAAGATCCCATTCTGCGGGGTACGCCTGGACTACTCCTGCTTCTTGGAGGCCTTTCCGATTTGTAAGGGCTTCCAGGCGCTGTTCTATTTATTCATTCTTTTAGAATGAATACCCCTGTTCTCTGGATCGCCTCCCACTTTAGATTAAGACTTAGACGGCTTGGAGTTGGACTGTTTCTCCTCTTATATATGCACAGAAGATGAACTCCCCCTTCTTTCCGCTTGCCTTTAGACTTTTTAGAAGAAGTTTTGGCATTCGACTTCTTCTTGTCTTCGAGCAAGTGTGCAAGCATCTGTTTGAGGGTATTGATAGATTCTTATTGGGCGCGAATCATATCGAATTGTTCTTTTTGGACCTAGGCTTGTTGTTCCAGGCACCTGGCAGTCTCCTCAGGAGTGTTTTCCATATACACGAACGCTTCCTTCTCTGCAGAAGAGTTTGAGGCCTGTGATTCTGCGATGGCAGAGCGTAATTCACTTACTTCAATGTCCCGGGTTAGCGCACTGTAGTCAACCGGGGCTACCGCATCAGTCCGAGTGCAAGTATACCGGTATATTCCTGGTTCCGTATCAGACTCGTCAGAGTTGACTGCCGATTGTTTTTCCCTACTTCTGCTTGGCGTAGTGCTTGGACTTGCCATGTTTGCAGTGACTTTGAGGTATTCTTTGTCAGAGAAGGTTCTCCTTTGTGGGACCGACGCCTCTTGGCTGATCGGGAGGTTGAAATTAATCGTCTGAATACCAACTGCTGGTTCGCACACATTCAGAGAGCATTACTGTAATGAGCCGTTCACAGTAACAGGATGGAGCGATCTGATTAGCACTCCTTTTCTTTTATCAAGTAATCTCTTAAATCTGTCAGAGGGGGATCAAAGAGATTAGCCTCGGGTTTTCGGGGGCTTTTCAACTTTTGAGCGCCATCCTTGCGTTGCAACTCTGAAACGCAGGGTTCAGAAACGCAAAGCTCCTGCTCTGTAGAACAGACACGGCTGTCGCATTTTAGCTTTAAAACGCGGGTCTCACGCCTCTGCTGAGAATAGACGTGGACCACACGTTGCTGATTGCCGCATTTGGCTAGCGACACTTGAGAAACGTGGACCTTTTAAGTCCCCCGTTTGGTTGTAGAGACGTGGGTCTCATGTCTCTGAGGAGAGGCACGGACCTCGCGCTGCTGAACGTCGCGTTTGGGAAGTGAAACTTCAGAAACGCAAGCCTTTTGAGCTTCGCGTTTAATTCTCCAAACGCGGACTTCGCGCCTCTGACGTAGCTCAGAAGAGACGCGGGTTTGGGCCTCGCGTTCTGTATCTGCTGAACAGATAGTTGTTCCAGCTTCTTGTGTCTGTAGTTGACGCGCGCATCATCTCTGTCGACGTTCAGCGTTCCGGTTACGCCGTACGGGTTGTTGGGAACCCCTGGTAACCTGGAGCTGAGGAAAAGGATGGGCGTGAGCGGCCCGACCGTCAACAACGTTGAACTCATAGGTCTCGTGGGAGACGTTGACGCGGGCCTTACGTGTGATACATCCGGTTACGATGTTCTCTGCACAGACCGCATTCGGGGAAGCCTTTGAAAGGACCTGAGAGCCGATCTCTGAGGAGACTTTGCGGTACTTTCGCGCCTTAGGGCTCTTGAGCCGGAAGAGAAACACTTTATACTTTGCCTGGTCGAATTCCACGACAAGCGATTCGACCATCCTTCCCATGCAAGTGACGTCACCTTACGCCATGACTTGCTCATCAGTAGAGAATGTTGTCCCCAGCGGAGTCGCCATCTCTTGTTTGATGGGGAAAATTTGAGAGAGCGTGTAAATTTTTTATTTGACTGTAAAGAAAGTTACAACAATAATCAAAACTTCCAATTACAAGAGAGAAAAGATATTCAAGCTCAAATCTTCTCTTTATTTAATGCTGGGTTCTTGATGTAGCGGTGGAAAGTGAATCTTGTTTTCTGTTAACCGGGTGAGCGTCACAGTCTTCGGGAATCTTCTCTTCGGACTATGGACGGAGTAGCACAACTCCTTTCCAATAAAATCTCAAGGAGATTTGAGGCAAAAACAAACTTGTACTCAGCAAGTTGTTAGAAGAGTTGAACTCTTAAGTATTTCTCAGCTATAAGCTCTGATCAAGATTCTCCTCCATCTGACCCCTCTTCAGTAGCAAACTGAGCTATTTATAGGGACTTCAGGGGTAAAATTATCCCCTAGAAACCCTCCATAATGAGAGTTAACTCCCTCATTACGTGGGCAGTAATTGACTCAGTGATGGTGGCAGTTATAACAGAGACACAGGGTTCCTCTGTAGTTGAAACGCGGGTTTCGAGCCTCGCGTTTAGCCGTTGAGGTAACGCTTGAGCTTCGCATTTGGTTGAAATGTGAGCTTTAAGTTCAGCGTCAAGCTTTATGTGAGACGCGGGCTTCGGGCTCTGCATCTTGGTCATTGCGGTGAAGTAGAGACGCGGGTTTCGACCCTCGTGTCTTGATACTGCAGTGATGCTGAGACGCGGCTTTTAAGCTCTGCGTCTTAGGACTGCGCTAGTGACTATGATTACCCTTGCGTCTGGAGTTTGGATTCTGCTTTCTGATGACTTGTCCTCAGTGATTTTTGAACAATCTACACGGATATCATTTTTTCACAGCCATCAATATCTATCCGTATCTGTATCCGAATGTTAAGTGTGGATATGGATATGGTAAATGCAATATCTGATCTGTATTCGATTATTCTTCAACGAAATGAGGCAATAGATTTTGATATTTTGAGTTAGTGAAAAAATAATAGTGGAAAGTATTCGATTCTTGCAAGAGTAGCACGAGATATTTTGAGTATTTCGACATCAACTGGGGCATTTGAATCAGTATTTAGCGCTGGAGGTCGTGTACTATATTGCTATAGAAGTCGAATGACAATAAATACGGTGAAAGCATTAATATGTTCACAATAATATCATAGTATATATCACATTTTATATTGTTATAGATGAGATAAAAAGTAATATAAGCATATCCGTTGAGTTTATCCTTAACTGTATTCATTTTTACATATCTAATTAGTATCCGCATCCGATCCGCTAATATCTGATCTGTATCTGATGTTCCATTTTGATGGATATAAATATCATTTTTTCACATCCGCCAATATCTGTATCCGTATCCTAATACGAAGGTTAGGTGTGGATACGGATATGGTAAAAACAACATCTGATCCGTATCTAATCTGATGTCACCCCTACAGATAGCTCTTCAATTGGTCCGCACGACATCTAACTTGCCGACACTTCCAAAAGACAGGTCGCAAACAGTTGGAAGACAGTTCGCACTCAGCCAAATTGGCTAACTCAAGTCAAACTAGCTAACTTCGCTCAGAAGGTTGTAGCCTCGCAGCAGGCTAGCTTCACCCAGAAGCTTAGAGCTTAGCCTCACAACCAGTGTTTTAAATATCGAATATCAGTTATATATCGGTCGCCAAAATTATATACCGGGTGGCATATCGTGATATGGTACTAAATACTGGATGTCATTTCAGACGTCATACCGGATGAAGAATATACATGTTATTGCCTACATAAATCATATAAAATTACTTAAAGCAAGTTTAGGATTATAGACTCATAGGAGATATTTACCTTTGTATGAGCTCCTCAAATGCGTTTGTGAAATCTCCTCAAATGTTTCATGTGGCGATATATCAGATATAATCATCTCGAACATCGGCCGATATATCGGTCATGTGGCGATATATCGGCCCATATCAGTCTAAAACGATGTCCGATAAAATTTTGGACTTATCGTATCGTTTTGGATAAAATTTTGGTATCTCCGCTAATATACCGGTATATCAGTCAATATTTAAAACAGTGCTCAAAGCAGGCTAGCTCCGCCAACTCATTCGCGTCGCTCAGAAGCTTACGGCTTAGCCTCGCAGCAAGCTAGTTCCACTCGGAGATTAGCCTCACAGCAGGCCGGCTCCGCCAATCAAGTAGCTTCGCCAGCTTGATCAACTAGCGAAGCTCCAGGTCGCTTTAACCATTTCAATCCCTGAGCGGGAATAGTGGGCTAACCTAACCCCCTACTAAATTATTGGGGTTAATGGTCACTTTAAGTGGGCAGTTACACTTCGCTATATCTCCCATTAAGTGGAGACAATTAAGAGGGTTGTGCCCTTCTAAAAAGCCAAACGGCTGTTCTAGCTTCGCAGGAAGCCGCAATAGGCTTGCGCAAAGATTGTCTAGGCTCGCCTACAAGGCTTTAGAGGCTATTTTCATCAGCCTTTGTTGATTTTTAGGGGGTAATTATCCCCGCGTGGCCTATAAATAGCCCAACAACAGGCTAGAAAAAAAGAAAAATAAAGAAGGCATGAAGAGTGCACAAGACACACATATACATAAAGAAGAGATTTGCTCTCTTGCTTCCAAGAGTTTAGAGAAAACTCTCTCATCCCTCAAGGATAAATTCAGGGTTCTAACACTCTAATATTTGAAATCTTAAGGTATTTTGAAATTAGGCAAGAAGAACCTCGAAGACTCATCGCTCATATCGTCAAAGGGATAAAGTGGTCGCGTGCTGATCAGATTCCTAAAGGCACACTTTCGCAGAAACTTTAGAAAAGAATTCCTGTAATTTTCATTTCTTTACTTGTAATTCTTCTGTAATACTTAAGTTTTCTTTTCGATGGGAAACAAGAGGCCAGCTTTAAGTCTGCGACCATGGCTCGATGTAATGTGCTAGTGCTGCTGCCACATCCACCACCTTGGCCCGATTGAGATGCTTCGTGAGAAGAGTACTCACTTGACAGAGTCGAGTTTCTCCCCACCCTGGGGGAAATAATGAGGACATCACACCAGTTATTTTTGCCTTAGTTTATTTTTTAGTCTAGTTGTTACTTTATTGTGTTTTAGTGCCACATTGGTCATATCCGAGAAGTGTCCTTTTATAAAGCATTAAAGCCTATAAATAAGCCTAAGTACTTTCTTATTAGTAGCTAATGAATAAATGAAAATTTTTCAATTAAAATTTCAGAGCTATTGAGTTCTTGAGATTGGGTGTGAAGCCCATAGTGTAAAGAGTCTGAAGCCCGTGGTATAAGGGGTGTGAAGTTCAAATTTATCATTTTCTTAACCCCTAATTCTCATTTCTTATTTTCTTCCTTTCAACACCCTAGTTCCTATTTCTTTTTTGTTGAAGGTGATTGTGATCCTCCTGTATTACATCAGTGTTCCTCATTTCTTTCACCTAAAAAGTCATAATTTTCTGTACATGCTCTGAAATTAGTCTGCAAAACTTCATACAGAACACCCTTTTTTCAAGAAAAGAAAAGTGATGTGTTCTTTTTCTGGTGGAAGAATGCCTGGGATGTTGCTATCTGCATGTGCAGGGCTCATACTGCTGCATGGCTCATATAAATGCACCAAGCTTCAATGAAATTAAAGCAAGTCATTGAATTAGTAGGGACGGATTGTCCTAATTTATTCTTAATTAAATCTTTTCTTAAATTAGCTGGGGCTTTTCTGTGAACTAAATTGACTAGAATTTTGGCACTTGCTATCTGCCTGTGCTAAAGGCTTTTGCTGCTTTGGGACACATCTTAGCGGACCGTTTTATCTCAAAATATGTATTTTTCTATTCTGTTAAAGAGATACTTGCAAGCAGATAAAAAATATATATACACCTTAGAAATTAGTGTGTTAGTTTACCTGGAGTGAGTAGCATGTGTGTTCTTGTGACTTCAATTAAGACCCGAAAAAATCTCGCATGCCACTGTGGATGATTAAGACTGATAAGGAGAGATGCATTCCTAGTATAGTAGAAAAAAATTTGAGGCTACGCTTTTGTCTAGGACAATCGGAGGACAAATTTGTTCAATTTAAGATGGATAGCCATTAACAGTATCACCTACCATACTATAGCAAGTCTACCAGCTGCTTGCAGTGTTCGAAAGAGATGATATTCCATGATGTCAAAACTTCTATGAACTACTTACATGAGATAGCCAACATGTTTTAGCTGATATATTTCATAAGCCCATAATTGTAGTCAGATAAAGCCTACAATATGTTTTAATTTCTATGAACTGCACATGAATACCATACACATAATAATACATTGAAACTGATTATATGGTTTAATGATTTATTATCATACTCGATTCATAGTAATCATGTTGCTTTGTAAAGTTCATTTTTCACTTGTAAATATGTCGATCAAAGTTAAAAAGGTGCCTATTATATTTAAAGCTTTAGTTTAAATCAATATGTTTCCCTATGATTAATTGATTGGTTCACATATTAAAATAACCATGTCAAATTGTTGTTGTTTATTAATGTCGCAGGGTTTTAAAAATAGAGGGTGATAACTTCACCTGCTCAGGTTTTCCAAAATTATTACCAGATGATTAATATGGATAAACACTGCCTCTACTGTCTACCAACATTCTTCTAATGTTGAACCATTCGCATGACTCCTTGGCAATGATTCTATAACCAAATAGATAACGTGGTGTCCACAAGAATAGCTATAGAACAGGACATAAGTTCAAGAAAATATTGAATACTTGTTTCTAGTTGGAACTCAACTCAGCATTTATAAGGCCAGTAGTTGCAAAAAATAAATGTTCCCTTAAATCTAACATCTTGATGGTTTTAGAAGTGATGTGAAAGCATGCTAGTTGTAAAGTTGGAGAAGGTGCGCTTGTAACAAACATCAGCTCCTTTACCTACATAGTCATGATATTATCAGGCATAGTTACCTTTAACTAACTAGTTGAACATTTTGGTGGCATGATCTATTTTTAGGGGCTGTTTGGATTCAAGGAAGTGGGCGGAAGTAAGGAAATGGAGAAGTGTCATATCTCACTCCCCTATCTATCCAAACACGGAAAAAGAAAATTAGAAAACCCCTTTTTCTTTTCTCTTTTCCTTTTTACACAACCATTTCCTCACTTCCACGGTGTTACAATTAATTTTACGGTCATGTAAATCTCAGTTGTAATAAGTTGTAGCTCAAAACAGTTAATTTTGTGATCATGTAAATCTCATTTGCATTCTAATTAAAGTCCAATTTTTATTTTTCTTAATTAAATTTTAATTAAATATTATTTTGCGGTCAACTTTGTGATCTACTTTTCACGTCCACGCCCACATTACCATCCAAACACCGGAAGAGACATAACATCTTTCAAATCATACTTCCCAGCAACATCCAAACATCGGAAAATTTACTAACCAATTCTCAAGTTCCAAAGGGAACTATTACTACTTCCTCACTTCCACCCCTAATCAAACAGCCCCATAATATCAGTTTAATCTGTCATAAAGTAAAGATGCATGAATGGGAAGCAATCTGTATAGGTTTTTGGAGTTGGTGGTGACCAAATTATTAGCTATATCACATTATCTGACACTCTTGATGATCTTTTTGGGTAGAAATTAGACAGCCTGAAAATAACACTGAAGTGAAAAAAAAAACAAACATTGGCACCAACCTAGAGGGTTAGATTGGAAGTCAGCTGTAATCCGCTCTTGTAATTAATTTTCTTAAATAAATTTGGCACCAACCTATAGGGTTAGATTGGAAATTCTAAAATTTTGTCAAAGATGGAGCCATATGTTAAGTGGCTAATTCAATTCCATTTTGATGTGAAAAGTCAATAATGCTGCTGCTGTTGATCATGATGAACAACAAAAGTCTGGCACTACATTTTAAGTTAGTTACCCAGTGACGCACTTTAGATGATCCAGATCAAACTCCGTAATAGGGAGAGTACTGTTGTTTCTGCCTCTACCTTAAATAATGGCATTGATGGGGTATAATCTCCTTCTAAGTTCTCTTGACACCATCTCTAGCGTATACAACATGCCCTCCATCTCTATCCTTTATCCCCTCTAGCACCCTTTTCTCCATCTAGGCCATCACATTTTTTATTCATGTTGCACTTGGGAGCAAAACTGACACATTTTCTCAATACTGTAATCTCTTATTTTCATTGTAATCTCTTATTTTCCATTCTAGAATGGGTATCTTGAATGAGCTGGCATATGTTTGCAGCAGATGCCCAATGGACCAATGCATGAATCAGAAAGCATAACTGAACACAACACCAGATCTTAGCGTTGTGCGTTATCTTTTGATAGACCCCACAAATTCATGGAAACCATCAAGGAAGGGCTTATCTCTCATATTGTTAATCCCTGCTAGAGTTGGCACCGAGTGGTCTTTGTTCGTCAATTTCTATTTCAAGTTTGGTGTGAAGCTATTAGCAGCATTCACAGTATCTAGGTGTTACCGATACTTCAACGAAGAAGATGTACTTGTTTCCATATTCAATGATTGGTTACTCCGATACTTGAGGGACACATGTTGAATGCTCTTTTTTACGTATTTGAAAATTTGCAACATACCCTAGATGCCTTGGAGACTAAGAAAAGTTAAAAGCAAATGTTTCAATGATGGGTAAACAATTCTATTATTTGTATATGCATTGCATTTATGTAACTTATCTAGTTTCTTAATAGAAAATTGTAACAAAGAATATGATTATGTAACTATTGATTTATATTACACTGAAAAATGTTTCATAACATCTAAAATCTTGTGCTCTTTTTAACAGTTTTGGCCTTTACAAAGTCGTGTTAGAGACGATGAACATTAACACGCACACACACATATAATTTTGTCATTATCGTACCGACGATGTAGCTATGTACTTGTATCATATCGTGTATGTATCCCATACAGTATTAATTTGTGTTTTTGTCCGTACACATGCACATGCACACAAGTACTTGTGCCCTAGTTTTTGAAAATTAGTCGGATCTCTCTGTTGGTATCATGTTGTAGACATTTCTTTTATCCAAGTCCCTGCTTCACTGCAGCCTATTCACTACCATATGTTTCTTTAGTAAGTAACAAAGATTCTATGAAATCCAATGATCCATACAAATATTGTCTGTCTAAATCTTTGGGAATTGCAAATTCAGTTGTGGACTTCAGGGATTGATTGATGGTTCATAAGACTGATTTTTTAGAACAGTTGGGTAACATCATATCATAATGAGTGCTGCAATGATGTTTATATAACTGATTATTTCATTTTATGCTAATTTGCAAATGTTAGAGGAATAGTTTATCTTGTGGCGTTCTGAATGCAAGTTTCTTTGGGGTATTGCTCTTTAGCTTTTTGCTCTTTAGGAATCCTTGGGTACTTTGTGAGAAATAAATAGCTGGATTAATACATGCAAATTGTTATCATCTTACCATAACCTTTACAGCAGCATGCACTTTTGTTGTTTGGTATGCTGATTGCTGGTGCTTGGGAAAATTGATTGTAAACCACACATAAATGCTTTAGCATTATCAGTTACATTATTCAACACTTTTATCGTAAAAAGATGGACTATGGACCACAGTTCAGTTGAGAGTTCCATGTATCTGCAGATTCTTCATCTGAACAAGATTCTGCTGTTGAACTTAGTTATATAACTAACCATATTCAGAAAAGCAAGTCCTAAGCATTCCAACCGCCCTCAGAAAGAATACACAGTTTTAACACAGCACCAAATTCAAAGTTAACCTTGCGTGTGCGCGCGCGCGCGAGGGGGGGGGGGGGGGGGGGGGGGGGAGAGAGAGAGAGAGAGAGAGAGAGAGAGAGAGAGAGAGAGAGAGATGGTGCTTATTCTCTGAAGGAGGAAAGCAAAAGTATAAACAAGGGCCAGGGCTCTTCCTCTGTGTTCTCTATTCCAAATTATATTGATCAACTTTACCAAAGATTTCCTAAATCTTTCAAACACATGGAACTTGCCCAAAACATTATGTATTGTCTAAGCATTGCCGAGTTCAGTTACATCTTCCATTACAAGGAAGTGGCTATCAAAATATATCACATTCCAAATGTCGTCTAAACCTGTGGTTTCCTCGCTTGTTGCTTTTCCACCTTTACAATATGAAACTCATCCAAATATTCTGTAACATCTCATCCTGTTAAGTCAGAAATGTCTAATACATATGGTGCTTTCTTTTCTGAACTTTTAGTATGCTTGAAGCCATGTTACTACCTCTAACCTTGTAACTTTTTGTTATCTGTATTTATAGGTGGAGGGAACAAGTTCCTTGATATCTGAACTTTCTAAAGTGGCAGATCGAGAACGAGGTTTGTTGGATCTATCCAGAGATCTATTATCCACCGTAGCAGCAATGCATGTAAGTATTGTCAGCGCCGTTGCTCTCTATAGTTAATCTTTATGGGTTTTTTTTTTTCCTTCTGTTTTTTTTTTTAAATTTCCTACTGTATACTAATGCAAACAAAAACAACAGGTAAAGCAGTGTAGCCTGCATGGCCACATCTTACAACTAAGATGCAAACCCAGTCAAGTGCAAGTGTAGAGCCAGACTCCATTACTTCCTCTGTGATTACTAACACCACAGGAACTTTCTTTTTTCCTCTAACTGGAGATTGTGCTGAAAGGTAATAATAACACACGAACGGCTTGTTGGGTGAGAGGCTATGGTTTTCTATTTCAGCTCTGATTGATCTTGTGCAAGTCAGCTGATTCATGTATTTTTGTATGCATATTATCATAGGGGTGGCCTTTTTCCTCGCAGGAATTACATTTGCTGTACACACAACACTTCTATCTTTTAAGTTTTTTGTCCCCACAACTGATCCAGGCAAAAGCTAATGTATATATGTGATGCTTTCAGGTTTCCCTTTTGCTTGGGGGAATATCACGTATTCCTTTGTTAGTGTCCTTCTGATTCCTTGTGTAACAGTAGAGGTGGTTTTTCTTTGGTTTTTGTGTTATTATAGCAGTCGAGTAATAGATTGACCTCACTTCTGTTCTCAATGAACATTAGAAGCGAGCAGATTCGCTCCCTAAATGTTGGTTTGTTTTTTTAATCTCATTTTTTTTCTAACTTATCTTTCATAGTGAATGTATCTGTTTGTGCTAGAATTATTTGTGTTTTCGTCGCGCACTGAGGAACAAAGTGAGGTCAATCTAGGCGTCGTATTGTCCATATTGTCAAGTCCGCAATCATCCACAATTTTGAAAAGAAATTTGTATCTGTTTGGGTTGTCATTTCTTCAGAGGCGCAAGAACATAATCCATGTGTTTGTTTGTCAGTTAGTTCTAAAAGCAGGGGTGGTTCCTTTGTTTTCATGCTTTAATCATTGAATTGATAAGTTCATGTGAACAAAATTCATTGATGCTGATTGTGATGTTAACCGTGGAATAATTTGTGAGGACAAAACAAACAAACCAAGAAAGAAAAGAAAAGGAAAGAGAATTTTAAGAGGGTCAAGAAATCAGAGTCCGTCAACTTGTTTATCAAATGTTTGTTTAGGATTGGTACTGCGTCAAGTCTTGGTATTCTTCTTTATGAGCTTGATCCAATCATGAGCCAACCCAGTTTCTTTATGGGTCAAGCCTATAGAATCTAACTTGACCGGATCCGGACCCAAACCACCACTCACACGTCTGTCATCTGTTAGCGTGATCTTTGATTTTGTATAGCTTGCCAAGCTCTAAAAATTCTAATACGTCTACATGTCTCTCCTCGTGATGATTTTCTTATAGTATTATATATTTTCTCGAACATACCCTCATTGGATATGTAGGAGAGAAAGATAGTCACATGCACTATTTCTCTTCTACTTTTTCTCTAATCGGCTTAATTTGCGAATCAATGGGTCTAAGTCTCTCTATTTGTAGTTTTTTTTCACATACCGTGATCAGAAGCGGTTATGATGGCTGAAAGTAATTAATTAATGTTCACGGGCAGTGGGATTAGAACTCGGACCTCAACGCCGAGCGGTGCTCTAACAAGCCTGGGCCAACTGAGCTCTCACCTGAGGGGGACTCTCTATTTGTAATTCAAAGAGTGAATATTTTGTTGCTTGAGTAATGCTGATTGTGTTGAAAGTACATGCTGATACGGCTCTAAGAATCATGTGTAGACTTCTGTAAAACATATATGGGTGTAAACGCTGGCACGTACACGACACGACACGGCTCATTTTCTAACAGCATCAAAAATAAATACCATATAAGTGTTGGAAATTTTATTCTTTTTCTCTTTAAATTAAAACATACAATAATTAAAACTTAGCACAAATCAAATTCAATGTGTATCAATTACTAAACATGCAATAAAATTAAAATAAAGAGTAAGATTGCTGGCTTCGAAGATGTAGTCGTACGACGCACTGCCCTAAAAGATAAATTGCCGGTCCTCTCGTTTGGACTTCGAATTGGCCTTGTTAACTAGTGGTAAAAACTCTCCCAGAATCACCAGCACCTGAACTCGGACGCTAGCATCAGGCCTCTACTCAGATTCAGAACGGTTGCTTAAATATAAAGAAAAGAGAAGAAAATTTAATTTAGGCTGAAGCCCTTTTCACAAAGAATGGGCCTCAAAAGAACTTTCAAAGAGAAAAGAAAATGACAACTGTATGTTGAGAACTGAACTGGGCTTCTATTTATACTCTTAAAATCTCAATTGTTATAACAACTCCATCAGAAAATCCAAGCAGTTGAAAGGTTTTCTCAGCTAAGTCAGACCGTAAGACTTGATAAAAGTTATCTTGATAAAACAAAATTTAAAATGAAAAGTTTATTCTTTTATTTAATTCAAAAATTAAACAATAACATTATATTTACAGTTTCATGAGAAATTTCTCACTTGCTATTGAGATTTGACTCACTGATGAAATTGAATAATAAAAAGCTAACATGATATGCTACAACATTTGTTCCAAAAAGAAAACAAAAACAAAAAAAATACATAAAAGAGAGAGCGAGAGAGAAAAAAAAAAAAAAAAATCTTTCACATCGCTTGCCAAGCAAGAGACAAACCCCTCCCGCAATTCGAGCATTTTTCATTTGACTGATGAGCAAAAGGACCTTTCTGCAATTCGAGCATTCCCTTTCTGAGCGCACTGAACTGTTGGTGCAATAAATCTATTTTCTTATTTTTCACATAGCTCCATCTCTTTTCAGCTTATTGCAACTCCTGGACAGCACAACGAACTATCATCACACGCGTAGAAATGACCGCATAGAAATCCTTATGCGGGCACCATTTGGAGATAACTGGGTACGGAGTCTGACACGGAGCCACGTGACGTCGGCAACCCTCGGCCCTTCTTGGTTCGCCTGCGTTCCGCCAACTTGGGGGCCGTCCTCAAAAGTCAACGAATTCCGGCGATCTCTACGGCACTACAGCATGGACCTTTGATGGGCCAGCCCAGAGACCGAGTCCGCCGCCCACGTGAAGGGCCACGCGCTCTCTCGCGACCTGTCGGCCCGCGACGGCGACCCACCGGCCGCAGCTTATCCTGTTGTGGGCCCCGAAAACCACATTTCTGTGGGGCCCCTAAAAATTGATCAAATGTATTGCTTTGAAAAAAATGAGACATGTTCTTTTTATATATATATATATATATATATATATATATATATATATATATAGAGGAAGCTGATCCTCTAAGAACGGTTCTCACGGATTTCTGTGAGAACTTTCACGTGGGTCATCGGATCTGATAGATCAAATCAAATAAAACTAGATCTCTATCAGATCCGACGGCCCACGTGAAAGTTCTCACATAAATTCGTGAGAACCGTTCTTAGGGGATCAACTCACACACACACACACACACATATATATATATATATATATATATATATATATATATATATATATATAATTGATTAAATACTTGTTTTGGTAAACGAGAATCACATCGTCTCCATGAAATACCAAGCTAGTTAGAATCAATTCATATGTCTACATCACTTGCATTCTCTAAAATAATCTGTAATAACACTTGAAAAGTTTTATAGCACGTGCATTTGCACGTGCTACAAAATAGCAGAGAATTTGTTATCAGGTCACAAGTTTAATGTCTTGTTCTTGATTTTTATTTATTTTTTTTGCAGGCAAATAAATATATAAATTTATTAGAAGAGGGTTTTCGAGTTTGAAAGTGGAGACTCTCTGAAGGAAATTTTAACATGTGAACCTTGAGCATGGGAACTCACAGCTGTTGAGGTAAGAGTGGGAACCTTCGTTTGGGGTTTGTAATGACACACGTAATCATTCTTGGTGGTAATAATTTCATTGTGGTTAATTAATTAGTTAATGAAGACTTTAGGCAAATAAAATTAGCTAAACAGCATGATTAGTGAGCCATCGTACAAGTTTTGCCCATGTGATGCCTTATAATATCGAGAGCTTCTGTCTCCGTTCCATGTAAAGGGGAACAACTTAGCCCATGACTCGGGGTTAAGGGACGCTTTAATTCTCCATTAATATTAATTTTTGGTTATAATTACGCCACTCACCAGAGAATTATTGACTTACTAGAACACAGTAGAGTTTGAAAGTGAAGTCAGCAAAATTAATGGCCATTTCATGTGCTTCGAGTTCTGCAAGATTGGGATTTCTTGATGCAAGAACTTTGTCGATGAAAATTTTCAGAGATATACCATGTGATGCACGTGTATTGCCCTCATCTCTAAATCAAATCATAATCGTATGTTAAATATATGAGTTTTATTGATCAAAAAGTTAGCTCTTTAAATTTTCATCAGTGAAGAAACTCCGTTGCCGAAACTTTTCAGCCTTGAAAAAAGTTTTAGAGGACAAATTTCAAACCACATAAAATAACAAAATTTTGTAGAATTTGCTTCCAAATCCTAACAATATTATTGATGATGTTTACTCCTTCATTAGGGTTAGGGTTCGGCACAACTCTCAGGGACGGATTCAGGGGTGGGCCAGCGACGGCCTGTGCCCACCCTGAAAATTTCTTAAAAGCCCTTGTAATATGTAATGTTTCTCATTTATCCTCAGAAAGTCACAAAGAAACCCATTTATGCTATAACATTTCTTACTTGACCCTCAAAAACTTCAAATGTAACTCCCTATATATATCCATAAAACTTCTCATATGCCCTTTAAATTATCAAAAAAACTAAATATATCTTTTGTTTTTTTATCTTTTGCACATTAGTTTTATTAAAAATCTTATATCTTTTACTAACCTATATTATGCATATGGTACAATTAGGAGAAGATTTGGCTAAATTTTGTTAATCATCTCACTTTGCTTGACAACTCAAACAATTGGTGGACGGTCGGAATTGATTGAGCAAACATGATTGGTGTTCGCCTAAAAAGCAGCAAACTTGTGCTCCCCATCAGGAATAAAAAGAACCACATGCGCCTGAGGAGCAAGCAATGTGGGATCTACGTCACCCAAATATTAAACAATAATATATTTAAAGCAATCAAGATTAAAGAAGCCTGCATGTTTAATAAATATTAATACCCTATGATACCTCTAACAAGCACAAAAAAAATGGAACAAGGGGGGAAAATGATTAATCAAAGAAACATATAATAGAGCAAAGCTTTTAAGAAAACTAAAGGGCCATGTACAAAGAAATATATAATAGAGAAAAGCAATCTCCCCGCTTGATCTCCTTCAAATGACCTCTCCTTTTAGTGATGCAATATCAAATGCTAGCTAGTTTGTATAGGATAGTTGTCAATCTAATTTATTTTATTTTATCTTAAGACGTTTGATTGTGAAAATTTAAAATTATATGATTCCTTTCTCTTTGGAGATTAGGGTATAGATCCTAAACAAATGGCCTTGATCTCCTTGCATGTGGTTGGGGGGTTTGAATAAATTTGATGTGATGGGCAATTAACTGAAAACAAGCAACTGATTGTTTTCTTATACCTTTGACTTCATCATGTTCTAGGATGCTTGATGGCCTGTATAAAACTATAATTACTAGTTCTGGAAAATTTGAGAATACAAATAAAGGTTTTTAGAATCTACGTCGTTAACAAATCTCTTATTTGAATATTAGTATTAAACAATAACATATCTGAATATAAGTCTTCCATAATTTATCGTGTGCTTGTTATTAGTAATTCATTCCAAATTAATGAATATTCTTTTACTTTCTAACTATGTTAGCACTTTTATCTTATTACTTATTCCTCTCTTATGCATGTCAATTCAATTTAACTAACAATCTTCCTGTCTTCTTCTTTTCTTTGTTTTATTGTCTTCTTTTGTTCATACTTTTTTTCTCATAAAGATTTTTTTTTTCTTATAAAGTTTTTGTTCATCGTCATATAGTTGACTCTTTCTCTTTCATGTAAGTTCAAAACAAATTTGTAATTTAACATCATAATTAGATTTGTATCATGATTACTTATAAAATTTGGACGAAATAAATAATAAAAGACTAACATCAAGTGAACCTTATATTATTAGAAACTAATATTCAAATATGTATTATTGGTAACTAATATTCAAATAAGAAACTTGTTAGTGACTTATATGTTAAAACCCCTAAAAATAAACATTAATTTGAAGAGGATTGAGTAGAGTTATAAGTGTCAGGAGGACGTGGGTCTCCATCACAGCTGATGGACGACCCGATAGAAAGAGAGAACATGTTTGATGGTAGGATTCACAAAAAGTATTTTTGTTTTTCTCTTTCTCTATTGGACTGTTCATCAGCTGTGATAGACAGCTGACATCAAAAGAACTAACCGGCTCCCTGTAGGTGTCACACTCCAAACAGATACAAGAAATATCAGGTACATAATCAGTTCCATTAAACTAAACAATTTAAAAAAAAACTTGAATATGATAGTACTTGAATTTAATCCACTTTTCGACCAGTCAGAAATAAAATTGATGATTTGCTTGAAGCGTTTTTTAAGAGATGAACCATTGAAAAACTCCATCACAATGAAAAGTTTTTACAGTGGGAGAAATTCGCACCTAGGACAATACTCAATTCTATCAACCACGTTAATTTCCGTATTTTTTCCATCTTCACAAAGTTTTTTACAAAAATAGAAACCAACCAAGCGCTTCATTGTACCTCCGTCAGTTTGTACAAGTCACGTGTCAAGCCCATAACCCAACCCTGGCCAGCTTCAGGCCCACTGAAACTCAACCAGCATGGCACCCCCACTCCCGTCCGCACGTGCGTGCACATGATCGGCGGCCACCTGCCGACTCGCATTCCCCTGCCCATAATCCTCGCACGTGCCAGCACAAGCCCAGGATACTTTTCTTCCTGCAGAGAGACACCGCACCGCTCGGTGCGCGCGGGGGGCCCACCCCCACCCCGAACGCGGCGAAGCGAGCCCCAAAAAAAAACACCGCAATTAACGGAAGTGCGGAGAACCGAACGTGTAAAAAATAAAATTACTACTTTATTAGCAAAAAGGCTGTGTGGGGCCCACGAGGTGCACCATCCGACGTCACTCCCCACAACGGGGAGGTAAAAGCCGAAACCGACGGTGACGTGCGGCCGCACAGAGCGAGAGAAGAGAGAGAGAGAGAGAGAGAGAGAGAGAGAGAGAGAGAGCACGCTCGCCACAGCAGTGGCACGTGGCGAGGTGATAGGACGTGGGGCCCGAGAGAGAGAGGGTGTGGGGTTGAGGTGCAATTTGCAAAGTTTCGTGGAGGCGTGATGGCGACGTCTGGGGCTGCAAGTTGAGGCAGGGAGGTGGGCCCCACCTGGAATTAACCCCTAGTTGTAGGTTGGCAGACCCTTCTTCAACACGCCTCTTTGTGATCGCAGGAGCCAGCCGTTCTTTCTTGGACCCTTTGGATTAAAAAAAATATTCTATATTTTTTTTTTTTTTAATGGAGCACAAATGCTATCAACACTGTGTAAATTGCTTTCCCATTTTTTTCTCTTTTTAAAAAAGTTTGGGACATACTAAATAAGTTCCTAATATGTAGTGAAATGAGAGTACGAGTTAAGGATTACTGAGTCATGTTGTTATACGCGTGCTATTATTATGCGACAATTTATAGACGATCCGTTGTGATTTGTGTACGCAGTGAGAAAATCGTAAGCACAGCAGTTTTCATATTTTCATTTTGCAAACCTAAAGGTTTGGATTCTTGTGTGCAAATAAGATTAAAAACAGAAGAGAAAGAACCGCAAATATCTCAACAGAAAAGGTCTCCAAAGCAAATTAACTCAAGCGGAGCCAGAAAGGAATTCATTAAAAAGAACATAGTCGAGAAAAAAAATCTGAGTTTGCGGACTGTGCATCCAGTCACCCGCATATTATTTATTCTGCGCGATCTGTCCAAAAGCAGAGTTCGCTTCTCCGCTTTCAAGCTACCGGCCAAAAACTCACCCATCTCCACTTCCGCCGACTAAGAGTCATTTCATTAATTATTATAAAATCAATCAATCAATCAAAAGGCCGGGTCAGCAATCAAAACGAGATATTTTTTTAAATTCGATCATGTATAAAATAAGAATTTTAATATGAGCGTAAATGTAATTAAAAAATTACATCTAAGGTTTAAACTTGATACCTCCAATAATATATTTTTATAAAATATCATTTGAGGTAGAGCTTTAATTTATTTTTATTCTAATAAAAATAATCGAAAAAAAGATACTCTCTCCGTTCAAATTTTTGTCCCAAATTAGTAATCCATTTTGATTACTAATGTTACTTTTAGAGTGTCCATATTCACACTCATAGAATTACTTAACACACCCATATACTTAATATACACATAAAATTTTTAAACACTCCCCCTCACTTTTTCTAAAGTACCCTTCACAACTTAAGTCAAATTAAAATTTCAAAATACCAATTCTTTCATCCATCTCTCATCAGAAAACTCTTTTCCTCTCTCTTAATTCTCTGTGTAACGCTCCTAAATTATAAATCTTGATTTAGCACTTATTAAAGAGAATAAACTGATTATCTGAGGCGATAACCAAATTAAGCCGGTATACAATAGATGATTAGTCATCCCGTAGGGGAAAAATTTGAAAATAGGGGGCATGGGTATTTGATATATGCACATATATACATATGCATGTATATTGGGTATATGTAAATCTTTGTGAACATGATCATCCTTGTATGAATATATGTACTTATACACTTGTATATTTCCAAATATATTGTTCATACTTATATATGTAATAAAGTGGTATATATGTATATTGTATAAATATACGTATATAAATTAAATACCAAGGGCAACACCATAATATTTAATTTTTTAGTATTTAATTGTAGGGGATAGGTGTGCATGGTAAGAGTTGATGGAGGGGTAGGATTTATCTAGAAATGTGTGTATATGTGGCATGACAAGAGAAGAACGAGGTGGTGAAATAAGTATTACATTTATTTAAGGGGAGTTTTGTGTAAAAAAGAACTATCTCCCTATTCTCTCTTTTTTTCCCTGGATGAACAACAGGACCTCTCTCATTCTCATCCAAAAAAATTTCAAAATCCTAAGAAATCATCTCTATTCTGAATACCTCTCTCACTATCAACTCTCCTTCTCTCCCCCCCCCCCTCTCTCTCTCAATTATTCTCTATCTCTCTCCCTATCTCTCTCCCTCCCTGGTGTTAGGCGTGACAGCAGCAGCGCACCGGTGGCCTGTAAGGAGGGGCAATAGCCCCTCTACCCCCCCCCCACACTCTCCTTTTCCCTCTTTTGGTATGTGTGAATGAAACCGTAAAAAGAACCCTAACTTTCTCCTTCTTGTTTTCCTTTATAACTCAATTTCTTTCTCTTTTTCTGGTGATGACCAACCATGGCATTGACACCAAAGCGGAGACGCGGCGACTTCGAAAAGGAGGAGGAGGAACCATGGGTGAGGGTTATCTTCCATATTCATTCATGTTTGATTTAAAATTTTTTCAGATCTAGAATAAGTCTAAGAATTCGTTCCAATTTCAGATTTAAATTCGTATATTCTTAGATCTTGATCCATTCATAGTGATTGCTCTTGATTATATGAGGGAGATCTTATCTTAATCCAAGTTATTTATTAATTTTGAAAAAATTCAGAGAAATTCTCATGAATATATAATGATCAACGTGTATCATCTAAGAGAGTCTTCAATCTATATTTTTCTCTATATTTTCTTGTAAAATTTCTGAACAAAACAATTATTTTGAGTAAAATAGTGAATCTTTCTTATAAGTGCAGAACTCTGTTAAACATCATAACCTGTAAAATTGGATCCAGATCACTAGTGTGTTGGGGCTAAATTGAAACATCCTGATTTTTATTACATTTCCTAAAGAATATTTTAATCCTCATGCAGGAGATAATGTCAGATAATTAGAACCGATAACTATAATGTTTGAATTACTTTAATCATGAATTAGTGCTGCAGAATGCAAATTTTGATTTATAACCATGATAATTTATTCGGTTATCTATATAATTAAATTATCTGATAACCAAGTGAGAAATTGATGTAAATGAATTTTCACAAGTATGTGACATGTAAATATATCAATGATTGTGTGTGTGTAACATAATAATAATAGTGTTAATGTAAGGGATAAGCATGTATGTATAATGTGACACATATTCAAATACACAAAAGTTTCATATATGGTATATACATACTCCACTAACCATAACCATTAATTTAATTTAGGTACAAGTTAGTGGAGGAGGTAGGTGAGCATGGAAGGAATTGATGAAAGTCTAGGATGCCCTTGATTTGTGCAAGGCCACTTGGAGAGAAATGAGAGTGTGGCAAACTTGTAATTGTGACTGAATTGATATCTCTAATTTTCAGCCCAAACTTTTCAAACTCCCCATTGTTAGAACCCTAGAACCCATCTTCTCCTCTAGATGTACTCACAAATTTATCTTCCTCACTTCCCTCCTTTCTTTACCTTCAAGAGAGAGAGAACAAGAGAAGCAAGGGGGCACATCCGGCCATGGAGGGGGGTCGCGGCCAGCGCCCAGGCCGCCGGCCGTGGCGTCCAGCAAGGGGGGAGATCGAAGGAGGAAGAAAGGGAGTTTCTCCTAAGAAAAATCCAATATATACGTATATGTATACGTATAAGTTCTATATGAATATTATCTTGAGTTGGCTTGTGTTAAACGGTGATATTGATGAGAATTTTTCAAGTAAGTGTTTAATTTATTATCTTGAGTTGTATCCACATTGATTTGAGAAATTTATAAGTGGACGATGTCAAGCTGAAATTGTGATATAAACTAGGTGGGATATTGTTATAGATATATGATCGATGTAAATTTTAGAATTATATGTATCGATATATGAGAGCAGACTCCGCATTATAGAGGGAATGCTGCCGAAAATTTGATGAATTCAGGGATGATTATAAATATTATAAGATTGATTAGCATAATTGGATTGGATTAAACTTAACTCGATGATAAGAATATCTAGGACCGTTACATAAATGGTATCGTATTAAATACTGTGGAAAGATAATCGAGTCTACTTTCTAATAGTTCATACAATGTCCTTATTGAATACCTGTATCTTAAATTATGACTGAAATATTGCATGTTGGTCGAAACTATCGTGCTGCGGAACTCATTCACAGCTGATGAGTTTCTAAATATTTGGGGCAGTTTAGTTAAATAAACCTATCATTTAATATATCATTGAAAAAGTAGAGAAGTCTTATTTCTAATAAATCTTTCCTTATTTTATTTCAATATGTAGAATGAAAGTTATTATAAAAATGTCATTAGTTATCCGAAAAGACTGAACCACAAAAGGTATTTAAACAGCAAGTTCATGTCTAAGGATCATGTATCCAAAGAACTAACTAATACTAAACACAATTAATAAGGAATAATATTTTGATGAGATATGGATAGCTTTTATAAATCATTAGTAACTTCTGGTTTTTAGATAAGTCGAAAATTTATTCTTCTTGAGGTAGAATAAAGAGGGGCTCTAGTGTACAAGCTTAAACTAGTTTTTGTTTTATAAATTTTTAATGTGTAAATGAGATGGGTTAAAGGTGAAAGGGTTTAGATTGGACATTTCAAAGCCTGAGGAGGATAGCCAAGCTGATTGAGTTGACGAATCGATTGGTTTCATCTCTGATATTGAGTCCTGTAAGTCATTAATCCTTAAAATTGTTAGAAGAAATCTTTCACGGTGCTAATAATATCAGGTACCTATAGGGGTAGGAGTGATGCTTGGCACGGTGAAGCATCCTATATAACGGGTCAACTTTTTGACATCGATTTATATGAATATTTTTACTACACTATGATTTGTTTTTCAATGAGAGAATAAAACATTCTAATAACATACTGACTTAAATTGTTAAATCATTGGTAATTAAACTAAGCTATTTTCTACTATTGAATCGACTAGATTTAAGAGATCTATTTGGAAATTATCGATGAAAGTAATTCATTCACCTTTTACCGATTCCAAATTAGAGAAAGATTGAAGTGTATAGATATTATATTCAGATTATGTTGTAGTCTCTCGTGTTGATCAGAAGAAGAAGGTTAATTATATAGAAGTTGTTGATCTCTTTTTTAGTTCGACTCCTTGATTTCTAATGGTGTAAAATATATCCCGCATATTGGTCTAAGACTTCTTACTAGCATGTAATCCCTTTAATACAAGCTAAGTGCATATTTTAGACCAAACATATAATCTCCGGCCTACATATCTTTGTGTGATAGCAAAGAGGGAATTTAAATGGAAGTATCTCATGGTGAGAAGTAAATTGGTTGGTATAATAATTATCTATTATTTTAATGTTAGTTTTAGTATGAATAATTAGGAACTTACCATAGTCTGATGAGACAAGTTACCATATAGCAAAAATTGGACATAATCAATTATTGCAAATGAATTTTAGAAATTTTATGAGATAAATAAGGCGATAATAAGTAAAATTATAACTAACCGAGAACCACGAACTAAAACCTTTTTGGAGATGATAACCAAAATCAGAAGTCCAAATGTGGATATTGATATCAAACTAACCATAATAACTGTTGCTAGACCAATACTGGATAATCGGTATCTCTTCTAGAGTAACATAGAACATGGACTACTTTGAATAATGGATATCGCGGATCTATGGAAATAGAGTAAGTAAACTGGAAAACCCAGTGATGAATTTCACTACTTACTAATTCAAACTCGATCAACCCTAACTCTCTAATTTGTACGATATGAGTGTACGATCATAAGTCAACAAGCTAGTTTATGCTCAAGTATGAATATTAAGTAGATATGAACATGAACTGGATTATAATTATCAATTAATAGACCAATGATCTAACCGACATATGCTGATTTTAATTATTACCTAATTGTTATGGATACAGTTATTTGTACAGTACCTATACATATAAAATTGTGATATATCATATAACCATATACCATTGATAACTTGTCGATGATGGTTGTTGAATAATATGCTTGATGACTAGTGAAGTATGTACTCTCATTTTCAAATAATAATTCCTACTGAAATAAATGATGCGTATAAGTGTAAATCAAGCGGACTATTATTAATTTCAAAAGCATGTTAAGCCCTGGTCATGGATAAGCAGCGTAGTCAATTTTATTCATAAATACCTAATATGTGAATAAGAATTATAACTAGTTAAAAGAGCTAATCATATGACCTAGGACGGGCATTGAGAATGTAATTGGTTATTTGATGCGTCGTTGAATGAATGATAAATATAAGTGATATATATGTCTGAATGAATGCAGTAATGGATAGTTGCATGAACTTGATCGTGTGTGAAATAGCAATCACATGATTGCTGATTGAAAAAAGTATATCACAATGCAATTGACACTGTGTGTTATACCTTGATAGTTGATGTTATTTGATGTTGTGCGCGCATGTCGTGTTATTTTTATACACATGAAGGAAGGGGCTGGCGGGAGCCAGTGGGAGGGAGAAGAAGGTGTTGTTATTTTGTATATATATATTTCAAAGAAAGGGGCCAGCGAAGCTGGTAGGTGGGAAGACGGGGTATGACCCTGTGTATTAAGCGAAGGAAGTGGCCAGCGGGAGCTGGTAGATGTGAAGACGGGGTATGAAATAGGTAGTGTGTCATAAGGAAAGATGTGCTTATCCAAAATAAATAGTATTGTATGCTTGTCCTTTATGCAAGACTGTGAAACTCTGCTGATAAGAGATAATGAAATTTTATATGATCGGTGAAAATTTATGGGTTAATCTATGCAGTACTTGAAAGAAGATACGATATACAACATATCAAGGTGATCGTACACATATTTTGCATTCTTTTCATTACACTCCTACATTTATCGTGTAATAAATCTGCTAATTTTCTTATCTTAAATATTTATCTTGCAGAAGATAATAATGAAGAGAAAGAGGATTAAACAAAATAAATACTAGTTAAAATCAGATTTAACTGGATCTATTTGGTTAGCTGAGTATGATCCCAGATCTAGTTAGAATAAATCAAGGATTGGGGCAAATGTTTAGCTGAAGATCAGAGCAAATCAAAAAGATAACACCAAATGGAAACCGATAAAATTCAGATTTCTATAAATCCATTTTGGTTAGCTAAAAATCAACTGAGGATAATATCAAATACAGAGAGATAAATGGATAGAGAGAAGATCAACGGATGAGATGAAGCAAGTTTGACTCAGATTCTGACTGGATACATTTTAGTATTTGAATCATAACTTTCGCTACAAAATCTCAAATCTGATGATTCAAGATGATCCAGAAAGCATACTTACAGTGCTACAACTCTTATGTTGATTACTATTTCTAATTCTGTCATTTGATAAGTGATATTCAGCAATCAACACGCCAACTAAATACAGATCAGAACAGAATATCCACATCAAATTAAGTTTGGAGATAAGGGGAGGATTCTAATTCAAAAATAGCCAGCTTTTCCATCTTCATACTCCTCTAACCTCTCCATTTCTTCTATAAATATCTGCAATCTCAAAGGCAAGAGGGAGGACCATGCAGAGATAGGATTTTGTCCAATTTTTCATTCTTTGTAGTGTAGGTTTTTGTTTTCTTTTTATGTAATTTTTATTTCTTTGTAAGCTTAGGTTAGATTGAGATTTATGTAAGTAAGAGAGAGAGGCTTATGTTGAGAGTGACACCGATGTACCTCCTCCTTTCTTCCATCGTTTCTGCAAGCAATAAAAGGTAATTTTTTTTATGTTAGTCTTTACTTTTGTTTTCTTCTTCTTCTTTCTACTCTTCCACTTTGGTTATGATGAGCATTCAAGTGAATCTAGAAGCATCAGTATAACAACGTTTGTGTGAGTGCCAACGATATTTCATGATGATGTTCTCCTCCTCAAGACTCCGTATCATTTCATTCTTGTTCATCTTGATGATGTAATGCGAATGGGGACTGAGCTCGACCTTATGGCTTATGCGTTGAACGCCTCCGAAGCGAGGTAGAACATGCAAGGGTTCCAGGTAAGTCATCAACCAAATGAGGTAAGTATTTCTTTAATTTTTTCTTTCTTTTCTTTTATTTCTTTAGATTAGATCAACAACACCCACTTCTTTAATCACTCCTTTTCTATTTCTTTGTACATATCCAATTCTGGTTTCTCCATCTTCCCAATCTCTCACTTTCTGCCTAACTTCATTGTAATTTATTTTTCTTTTCTTTTTAAGAAACTAAAGAAGAACTTTAATCATACTCTGTATCTTAAAAAAAGACTTACTAAAAAGCTTCCATCGCTAGTCCCTCCTTGTGGATCACGACCCGCATAGGTACTTGCTATAGCGGTAGAATTGAGTAATTTGCACTCTTTAATCTTAAAATCTAAAATACTGTATTTTTGTGCAGGTTCAAACTCAATCAGAAGGCATGTGTGATGCATTCCAATTGGATAGCTAAGCTAAAGGTTCCAAGCCGAGATCGTGTGTCAATTTCGCCGAGATCGTGTGTTGATTTCGTCCGGAGCGCGCAAGCTGAGATCGTGTATCGATTTTGCCGAGATCATGTGTCGATTTCGCCAGGTGATAGACTGGAGTTCGTTGGAGATCGGCTCAGATTTGAAAAATCTTCACCGAGGTGGAGAATTGTAGGGAGAGAGGAGATAGAGGAGATAGAAGAAGGTAGCACAGAGATCGGAAGACAAAGGAGCAAGACGGCGCATTGAGCAGGCCAGGATAAAGCTCCCGGTCGACCGGTGGAGAAGGCAGGTCGGCCGCCCGGTCGACCGGCGTGCATAACGTGCACAGGATCATCACGGTCGACCGCCCGGTCGACCGTGAAAGAGAGTGATTGATGTTTTACCTGCACACAAATACAGAATTTCAGAATTTTAAAATAGAGATGTGCAAGGTGCTCAATTCTATCGCAATAGCAAGTGGCTAAGCGGGTCGTGATCCATAAGGAGGGACTAGCGATGGAATTAGTAAGTTCTCTTTTTGGCTACAAAGTTTGGTTAAAGTTCTTCTTTAGTTCTTTAAAAGAAAAAGAGAAAAATTAGGTTAAAGTGAGTTAGGGAGAAAGTGATAGATTGAGAAGGTGGAAAAAAGAAAAATGAATTATATGCAAAGAAATTGAAAAGGGTGATAAAAATGGTTGGAAATTGTGATATTGAAACTAAAGAATAAAAGAAAAGAAAGACAACCTAAAAATTACTTACCTCTTCAGTGCTCATATACCTTGGATCCGTTGCGACGATTTATCTTGTCTTTGAAGGCAATCAAGCATGACGTATAGGATCTTCCCCATTCTCGATCTACACTACGAATAAAAGGGCAAACTATACTATTAAGAGAAGGGTTGTTCATCACCATAGGCCATCAAGGGCACTTGCAACGGCTAAGCAATCTCGAGGCTATCGGATTCTCTTGGATTGCAACACATCAGAGGAGAGTAAAAGAAAACAAGAGTAAAGAAAGAAAAAAAAAGTTTGATTCGATTCAAATAACAATAAAAGAAGAGATCACTTACACTGGTGTCACCTGCAGTACAAGCTTGCTCTCATTCCTCCATGAAAGTCGTCTCTCCTCTCAGTTACATAAAGAAAAGTAAAAATTACATAAAAAGAAAACTAAAAACCTAAGTTACAAACTACAAATTATCCTAAGTTCTATTCTCTGCTTGGTCATCCCCATGTACAGTGAAGACCCTGCCTTTTATAGGCAAAAACCCAGAGGGGAGAGACGTGAGAAGATAGGGGAGCAAACGCTCCCTCTAACTCCCTAACAAAGCTGTGAAAATGAGGCTTTGGCCATGTCTTCGCGACCAGGGTGTGGCCAGGCTGCCACACCCTGTTGGTGGTGCTTCCTGGCTTCTCGATTTGTATTTATCTTCAGCTGGATTTGCAGTTTAAGTTCGAGATTTTGACGAAATGGCCTTTGATCCTTGGCTTCAACTGAATCGATTTGTAGGAATTTGTTTCAACCGGTTTTCAACCTCTCTGATTTGTCAAGATCTGCCCTAATTCCCTTATTTCGAATTTATTCTGATTTAATTCAGAATTTGATGGGCTTTTGGGCTCATTTCTCTTCACTCTCCTTTAGGAACGAGCCTGCAAATAAATCAAACAATAATTAAGAAAAAGCAGAGTTTATTTAATAATAGATATGAGAATATGATAATAAATGTGCAATATTAGCGACCGATCAGAGAGCGGTCTACCGGCCCGATCGACCGACTGACAGGCCTTAGCTCTCAGTTGGGTTCGGTCAACCGGCGCGGTCGACCGTCGCATGGGTCGATCGACCGGCCGGTCGACCAACAGACGTGTTATGGCTTTCCTTTTGGGATTCGGATTCTTTTTCTGGATGGGATCGAATCCAATCTGGGTTTCCTTAAATTCAGGGACTCTGTGGCTATAAATAAGGGCTAGAGCCCTCATGTATTATATCCCTAAAAGTTCCTTCAAGTATCCCTCTGTATTAGCTTGTTTTGATTGTTGAATCAATAAAATCTCTCTCTCCCTTGCCCCGAGGACATAAGTACGTTGTTGCCGAACCTCGTTAAATACTGTGTTGATTGCTTTTCTCTATTGTTTGTTGTTCTTGTCGTGTTGGGTACTTCTCTGGCTGCATCAAGTCTTCGCCTGATTGGTGGATTCCTCAGAGAGGTTGTTGTCTTGTGCACATGTTTTCAGGTCATAGTAAGGCAAAGACCCAATTTAAGATTTCAAGTGCCTTATTGGAAATTCTGTTATATAGAGAAGTTTTGGAGCTTTAATTTGTGTAAATTATAAAATTTCTTGTTGTATATGTATACAATATTATTGATATTATTTATAGCATAAGCTAGATGGTTATGATCTCTACGAGTTGGATTTATAAATGATTTATTATTTTGTTGTGGATGTCGCGAGGGGTTCTCTCGAGCATATGTTTCTTTTATTTTTCCTATAATAGGCGATGTCAAACCGAAATTGTTATTTGGAGAATAAGTAAGCTGTTGTGAGCCGAAACATTATTATGATTGTATGTGCAATTATTAACTTTGGTATACATGTTTTGATTGAGAATAAATAGGCTGATGTTAGCCGAAATTATTGTGAATTGAAATGTATATTTTGTAACACCCCGATCATTAAAATCCTAATATTTGATTAACATGATTAGACAAAATTATTTGAGACGATAATTGAACGTATTTTGTGTAAAAATAATAATAAATAAATAAAAATAAAAATTTAATGATTGTTAATGATTTAAAATATAGGTGTATGAAAATTTTGGCATGTATATATGGATATGAAGTATATGTGTGTGTGTATAAGTATAGTGAGTTGATCCCCTAAGAACGGTTCTCACGAATTCATGTGAGAACTTTCATGTAGGCCGTCGGATCTGATAGAGATCTAGTTTTATTTGATTTGATCTATCAAATCCGAGACGCACGTGAAAGTTCTCACAAAAATCCGTGAGAACCGTTCTTAGAGGATCATCTCCCTATAAGTATATATATTACATGAATGTGTTGACATATTGTGCAAATACAAGATAATGCAAGTAAATATCAAGAAATACTATAACTTAAAATTGAGAAGGATTTAGTGGAGAGGTGTAGGTATGCATGAGGAGGGTAGATGGATGGTTGGGATTTTTGCTTGGGAATGATGGAGACATGTGGCATGAGTAGGGACATGTGGCCTAACGAGGGAGATGAAAAAGAATTTATAAGAGTAATAATAATGAGAGGGGCTTTTGTGTAAAAGGAGGAGAGAAATATCTCATTCTTCTCCTTCATTTTCTAGGGCTGAAAATGAATCTTTTGTTCATCTCCTTCAACCCTAAAAAAACCTTAGATCCATCTCTCTCAAATTCCCTCTCCTCTTCCTCTCTTCCTCCCCCAACCTTTCTCTCTTCTCTCTTCTCTCTTCTCCCTCTCTCTTCTCTCTCTCTCTCTCTCACAGGGCGGACCACGGCTGGGCGGCTGTGGGCGCGGCCGCGCGCGGCCGGAGCCGCGGCCAGGCGCGGCCGGGGTCGCGACCGGGGTCGGGGCCAGGCGGGGCCGCAGCCAGAGCCGCGGCGACATCGGCGGCGGGCCGGCGGCGGGCCAAGCAGCGACCGGCCGGCGGCCGGCCAGGCGGCCGGAGGTCGGAGTTCGTAGTTGGTGAGTGGGTTTCCTCCTTCCTTTCTCATTTCTCAAATTTTCCTCTTTGAAATCCCTAGATCTTGATCTCGTGATTTGAGTGGATTGTTCCTTGAGCTATTCACGCAAATTTTTCTTGAAATTTCATGACCTATTAAGGTATGTAGTGGTCTAAGTTTGATCTTGAGATTAATGAGTTAATCCAATTGCATGTAATTGATGGATGTAAATGTAGTATTGTGGGGCATATCATATGGTGAGGGAGTACATAAATTTTCAGATTTGAGTTTAGATCTTAAACCTTGAAATTTTAATCTCAATCTTGTTTTAAGGGTAATGAAACTTTCATTTGGGTGATAGGTGAGATTACTTCTTGAACAATGTTGTCCCTTTTTAAATTGAATCAAATTATTAAAAGACTTATGGGTGAGATCAAGTGTATAAGCCCCTCCTAACCATTAATGTAAGTGGAGATTCTTGAAGCTTCTCACACTTGTAATGGTTGAGTCACTTGCCATTCTTTCTTAATAACTATGAAACCAAATCAAAATCGGATTTTGTGATGTTAGTGAGATAAAAAGAAATTTTTGATATGGGTTAGACTATGAAGTTGAAGGTGGTTTAAAGAGAGGATAATGACAAATTAAGTTGTGTTAAAATCATGAATGTTCTTATGAAATTGCTCATGATCAAAATTTTAAAATACTTAAGTTCATAAATTACTTATGATCTAATTTAGGTGAAGAGGTTAAAGGTAAAGTAGAGAAATCCTTAATTCGAAGCAATTTTGAAATAATAGTTTAAAGCTGTTAAAATCTGTCCAGATCTGAAACTTGAAACTTGGGTTGCTTTTGTATAGGTATTTAAAATGACATAGGTCATGTAATATACCGTTGGAAAGAAAATCGAGTCTACTTTCTAACGGCTCTTGCGGTGTCCTAATCAAAGGTCTGTGCTGGAAATTATCGCTGAAACATGACAAACTAGTCGAAAGTACCAAGTTGCAGAATTTTGAATGTCTAAAAGATTTTCTATTTATTACGGCTGTTCATGCGAATTAAGCTGGTTATGTAATATATCGTTAGAAAGATCAGTAAGTCTAAATTTTAATGGAAGTCTCCGTGTCTTATTCTTATATCAAAAATAGGAGTTACGATAAATCATCTTCGATTGTTAGGAAAGTCAGATCCGATGAAACATATTTAGGTGGGATCAATGTGAAAGTTATTGGAATTTATATGTAGGTATGTTGTGCTGAACTAAACACATTTCTTTTAGTAGTGCATGTTATGAATACGGGTATATCATACCTATTTATTAAAGTATTGACCCTTTATAATAATGTCTCATTAACGGTGTTGCATGTACACTCGGTGTGTTGGCAATTATCCTCAGACTCAAATTTGCTTTAGCTTTATAGAAATAGGGAATTATTGTATTATGGACTCCAAAACACATATTTCACCCTAGCACATAATCCCTTCTGTGGCCTAGTAAACTGGACTATGAATAGAATATTTATTGGCATATAGTCAGTGAAAATTTTTGAAACGCCGAAAGTTACTGGGGAAGATGATAGTCCTATAAATTTTAATTAACTGATAAATAGACAAGTTAACGGTTAGCACTAAATTATATTGACAGTAAACTAATAGATGAGTGAACATGAATACTAATTGAAAGGAAAGATTTTCTTATTGTAATATCAAAAATGGGAAATCAGAATGATAGGATTGATAGTATCAAGATCAGTATTGGCGGGAATCCAAACAGTTTCAACTCAATTCATGAATAAGTGAGAATAGTTGTTATAGATATATATAATCTTGGTTGCGGCCACACCAGTTACATCGACTCAAAGGAATTTAAGTAATAACGGATTGTTAGGCCTTATTAAATTGTACGTTAAATCAAGAAAGTTGTATTTCGATTAATAAGCATGTATGAAACTTTATGTTCTCCTTACAGTCTCAACTTACCCATCCGTCTAGCCAGACTCTTTGAGTAAGTAATACTTTTGCATGCAGATAGTGTATGTCCCATAATGTAACTAAACTTAAGACATACCTGAATGATTTCTTTCAATCATATATATTACATCTTATCAACTCTTATTAAATCTCCTTTCTTTTATTGAGTATAATGTCTTGCAATACGCCATGGGTTAAACAGTAATTGTGACGTTTCAAATTATTCTGGTTAAAGGGGATAAACTGATTATCTGAGATGATGACCAAATCAGCGGGTGTAACAATAGATGTTTAGAAATCCTGTAAAAGAAAGATTTGAAAGTGAGAAATTTGGGTATTCGACATGTATACATATGTTCCTATCTATGGCTGTTATGTACATGTAAAACCTTGTGAACATGGTCATTCTTCTATTCAAAATCTATTTAGAGCATCACATAGAAAGTACCCATATTATATATACACATATACAATGTTATAAGAAAAGAGGGATAGTTTCACCACCTTATTGTTAAGAGAGTGTCTATTGTGGTAAATTGGTACTTGTACTGAACGTGGATAGTCTTGAGAGTATTAGACACTGAATTAATATTTAATTCATATTCACCATGAAAGGGATGGTAAGGCAGGCTTAGAATTGAACACATCTTTTGTAATAAGTGTTGCATTTAATATAGAATTTTGGAATATGGTGTACAAGGGCATTGACATGTACATTACTGAATAGAAGTAATTATGATTGACATGAATATGATGGGTGTATGTTACTTGATTTATGTACATAATATACATGGATGACATGTTTGGATCAAGCGATTTGTGTGAATATTCCTATAAGAATACAATCTAACAGGTAAACACTAATTGAGAGTATGATTGCTTTTATATATAAAATGATATGCATGATATATGAATCTTATGGAATTGAATGCGCTGATAGTGTGCATATTATTTATATATATATATATATATATATATATATATAATATATATATATATATATATATATATATATATATATATATATATATATATATGGGGTTACTGTACCTCAGCCTGCAGGCTGAGAGAGTTTCTCAGCTGGCGAGACGTGGCTGAATATATGCCACACATCGGCGCAGTGTGTTGGCGCCAAAAAAATCAAAAAAATCCCGCCTAAACAATCGTGAAACAAATTGACAAAAATACCCCTTTTTAATTCTAAACTGGAATAAAGTCATGAACAAACAAAATTTCAGTTGAATATATCTACAGTTATAAAATTCGTAATTTTAATACATCGAAAAATATAATTAAAAAAATTGGATCAATATAATGTAAAATAAGCAGAAGCATTAAAAATTTAAAAAACATGCCATGGTCGCAGACTTAATACAATATAACAATTGCGACACAGTCGCAGTCACTGGTCGCACTCATAGTATAACAAAACGTTTTTATGCGACCTAATACAATATAATTTCAATTTTATATGACAACTGCGACACAGTCGCAATCACTAGTCGCAGTCATTGTATAACAAAACTTCTTTATATAACGTCTGCGACCCTAGTCGCATTCTATCGTACAACAATGCGACCTCCTTCAGTACTGCGACCAAAGTCGCAATCTTCTTTCCCATGCCTTATGTAAAAGATTTTTAATATGCGACTAGGGTGGATTAGCCATGCGACCCTGAGATTAATTCGCGTATATCAAATCTTATAAAAATTACTATATTAATTACACTGAATTAAATGAAGTAATTAATATTCTTTCTACCGTGATACAACAACAGTCTAGAAAAAAGAGATGCACTAATGTTAATCTCGAGAAAGGAAAGATGTGCACCATACGTAATCTAAAGATATAGGCAAATAATTCTATAAAAAGTTAATTTCTACTTCAAGCATTAAACCTCTAGCAAAAAGAAACTCTTCGGATTCTCCCGCAATAAATCTTCAATTAATATTTAATTTTTTTTACCACTTCCTACCATACTCAACCCTCACCTGTAACAATTATTATTACTATTCATGTTCTTCCACAATATTGACCTTTATATAATGCTTGTAACTAATATATTATCTCATACCTGAAAATTACATTTTTGCTCTTCCTTTTCAATTTGATTTCAAAAACTTCCAAAAAAAAATTCATTCTTGAATCATGTCTTCCCCATCTTCTTCCTCTGAATACTTAGATTTCAACTTCAATCGTTCCCCCACCGGTCCTTTGTCTTCAGGATATTCTAGTGAATCTGATACCAGTCTGGACTTCACTCCTTTTGACTATCTCACTACATCAAATAATGTATTAACTGATCATCCTATTCATGATGATAATGAAGTTTTCATGTGGGTTAGTGAAGAAGACATTATTCCTCTGCCACTTGACAGAGACATGCTTGATGAAAGCATGTCCTCTGATGCTGTAGGCTCGCTTCCTAGCAACGGGTCAGACGAAGAGCTTGATAGAGACGATCCATTCTGGGAGTTCATCGGTGAAATAAAAAAACCTCAAAAACAGGAAGATGATGAGGAAATAAGTGATGAAGAGGAAGAGCAGAAGAATGAAGACGATGAATCTGCTTATGATGGTGATAATGACGGGGATTAGGATTTCCTGATCTTCTGATATTCAATTATATTTTGTCTTCTTTTAAAAGCTTTTAATTTTATTTTTTTGTAAGGTCTCTTTCTCACTATATTAACTTATAAGCTCTTTTAATTACATATCCAAACTGCGACTGCTGCTCTTAAACACTGCGACCATAGTCGCAGTCCTACTACGGATGCAATAATTAAAAATAATTCATACGTTATAGGCGGCTGAGACAAAAGATACGGTGAACTGCGACTATAGAATCAGTCCTTATTCAGACAACAGTCAAAAATAAAGAACAAAAAGAATATAAAATAATACGTAAACTGTGATTATACTATCGCTCTCGTTAAATACTGCGACCATATTCGCGGTACTGCGATCATAGTCACAGTCCATGGTCGCATAATATATGTAAAAACCAATTTAATTGTTCATAGGAGGATCGGACAAACATTCAGAAATTATACGAGGGACAGTATTTGATGACTAACGGTTGACAATTTATGGTCGCAGTTACTTAATCATTTATCAGTTCCCAATGCGACTATGGTCGCAATAATGTACTGTTTTGGAGTTCAAAGAAATTTAAAGTTATAGTGTATTAACTTTTAAACTGTTTTGGATAACTGAACAGTCACCTAGGAAGTATACAATTTTTGAGAAAGGGTAGAAAATAAGTTTGGGAGATATTCACGTGGTTTGAGAGTTTAAACCCTTTGGAATTCCGGGATTAAAAATATATAAAGGGTCATCAGTAAAGGATTAAAAACATACTAAATTATTTTTGCTCAAACTCGTTACTCTCACTGTTCGGAAAATAGATTCAAAAACTGTCTTCTCCACCGTCTTCACCGGAAAGAAGCCAATCATCTAATGATAATTGGATGTATAATTCTGAAGATATGCCTCGCTACGGGTCAGAGGATGAACTTGATACAGACGACCCGTTCTGGGAGTTCATTGATGAACCAAAATACAAACATGAAGAGGAAGAAAGCGAAGAGGAGATTGTCGTTGAAGAGGAGGAAGGGACGGAAAGCGATACGAAAGACGAAAGCAGTCATACTCTTGACGACGAATCTGATTACGATGGTGATGACGAGGATTAGAAGTTTAAAAATTGTATTTTTTTTAAATATATATGAATCTGTTTTCTAAGGTTAATTTAAAATGAAGGTTGCGACTTTGATCGCAGTTGTTGGCCGAGTCTTAATAAAATACACTGCGACCTGGTCGCAGTTGCTGGTCATTAGTATTAATCAACAACATCACTGCGACCTTGGTCGCTATGCGTGTTAATATAAAGGAAACAACTACCTAACGTACTGCGACCTAAGTCGCAGTCATTGTACTGCGACCCTAGATTGCAGATGCTGGCCCTCTTTATCAATAACAACATATGCGTGTTAATATAAAGGAAACACCTACCTAACTACTGCGACCTAAGTCGCAGTCATTGTACTGCGACCCTAGATTACAGATGCTGGCCCTCTTTATCAATAACAACATATGCGTGTTAATATAAAGGAAACACCTACCTAACGTACTACGACCTAAGTCGCAGTCATTGTACTGCGACCCTAGATTGCAGATACTGGCCCTCTTTATCAATAACAACATTGCGACCTTGGTCGCAATTAATCATGTTCACTGCGACCAAAGTCTCTGTCTACATTATATACACAAAAAATTAAACTATATAGGAGAACCTAGATCTGACGAAGAGAGGTAAGGAAATAGGGGAAAAAATAATTTATAATCAATAACCTAAATCATATAAAGAGCGATAAAAAGAAAGGGAAAAAAATAATAATAAACAAGTCTGACAACGTGTGCTCCAAAAATTGCCTTTTGGGCAAAAAAATAATAAACAATAAGGAAGTTAAAGAAAAAGTAGCTTTTCATAAGGGGTATTTGGTAATTTAACTTCTTCCTATAAGTGGGCCGCAAGTTAGTGAGGTGACAAATTGAGCCACGTCACCGCAGGCTGAGAGAGTACTCTCAGCCCGCGGGCTGATATACATTTCTCTCTCTCTCTCTCTCTCTCTCTCTCTCTCTCTCTATATATATATATATATATATATATATATATATATATATATATATATATATATATATATATATATATATATATATATATTGTGTTACGAAGGAAGGGACCCTATTGCACGGGCGGAGTGTGAAGACGGTGCTATATACATATATGGGGAGGAAGGGACCCGTATTGCACGGGCGGAGTGCGAAGACGGTGCTATATATCATATATGGGAGGAAGGGACCCGTATTGCACGGGCAGAGTGCGAAGACGGTGTTATGATATACATATAATTGCATCTTTATAAATGATTGAGAATGAATGGCTATGTGTGATATATATATGTGTGTGTGTGTGACACTAGGGGTATATTGGATGTGTTATCGTATATGATAATGAAAACATCAGAATACAGATTTAGATGATTGAAATAAAATACTATATATTGTGTGAAAGTGTACATGTTAATTCATGCATACTTGAAGTGTGATGCGATATCGTATTATGAGAAGTATGATATGATTACATTATGAGAAGTATGTTATACAAGTATGGTTTGTGATGTATGTGTTATCTGAATGTATAAACTAAGTTTATGGCATAACTATAGCGGCTGGTGTATTAGAAAAAGAAATATAAGACACGTGAGTAATACACACTATATACATATAAGAGGAGAAAGTTTGTTTATGTAACTCTTAGATCTTATCACACGGAAAGATGAAAATCCAACAAAGAAATTGGGAAGTACGATCATAAGAGTCTAATCATCCTCAAAAATTTTAGAGACCGGGGTCTTGATTATTAAACTATGGGATGCCTCTGATTCTTTGTCTTCTTACTGTTTCAGATTTCTTCTATTGCTTGAATATTCATACTTCTCATTGATATATTATCATTTCCTGATTTATTCCTACCTTACTCACTGAGCTGTCGAGCTCACCCCCCCCCCCCACAGACTGGTATATTGCAGGTTGCTTGGAGGCGGGGTTCATTCTGAATCAATCCAATTTTTGTACTTCTGGAACAATTGTGCTTGTTGATAATACATGTGGGTCATGGGATAGATGATTAATCTTGTGTGTGTGTGTGTGTGTGTCTATATATATATATATATATATATATATATATATAAAGAGAGAGAGAGAGAACCGTTGTAGTAGTTTCATTTCAAGTTGACATTTGAGATATCTTTTATTGGGTTGTGATAACAAGAAGTGTATTATCAATATGATGATCATGAGAAGTTAGAATTTATCATTTCTGAAATTCCATGGATGCCGAGAGGGAGACTCTAGAGCTTATGTTGTTATGTTTCTACATAAGTAGGCGATGTCAAGTCGAAACATCTTCATGATTGTCTGGATGATTTTGAGTTCAGTTATATGATTGGATTGAGAATAAGTAGGCTGATGTAACCGAAATTATCATATTTGTATTGGATATCATATCCGACCAGTAATTACAAGGGAAGTGCTGCTGAAACTTTTAAGAAATTGAAAATGATTTAATAATTGGTCGGTTTAAATGGATGTTATGAAAATTGAGGAGTTAGAAAACTGGGACCGTTACATATTTGGACATATCAGTATTTACAAAGGAAGTGCTGACGAAAATTTTAAGGATTTAGAGATGATTACGATAATCTATCAGTTAAAAAGAATCTTTATGTTAATTAAGGATCTAACAAATCTGGGACCGTTACACTCAATGTATAGCTCCTAACCTTCCGCTCGCCCTCTTCGGACACCACCACCCCTCCCTGTTGCCTGCATCGGTCCTCCTCGTCTCCTTTATTTTCTTGATGATCTCATCAACATCTTCAATCGACGTCTCAGACACCAAATGTTCAGTTTTGAGGACTTGAATCGAAGTATTTGTTTAGATTTCTTCAACCCTTTTCTCACTGCTCATGTCACCAAAGTTCATTTTATCAAAAAGGGTATCCCCATATTGATCCCTTTTTCTCCCTATCACCAATCTTCAATGACCCATCAATCTTGTCTTCACTCATTATTTTAATGTATCTTATCAGATTTCTTTGGCAATCTATTTCTTTATGAGAAACAGAAAATTGTGTTTAAAAAAATTAAATATTTATTTTGTACGTTATATATATATATATATATATATATATATAATATATATATATATATATATATATTATATATATATATATATATATATATATATTGTGGCTGTATTTTTAAGATGTGCTTTGATTTTGTGTTCTTGTTCTTGTCTTTTTTTTTTGGAAATACAAATGAAAAACTATAAATTTAAGATTTAATTGTTATAGACGGGTACTTGTGAGATTAATTATGAAAGCGCCGTCAACATAATTATGCAATTACGTTTCTTTAGGTTGAGAGGAACGCAACTTGAAAGTAACACTCTTCAATGATTTGTCTACCAAAAAACAACAAGCTCTTTAATAGTAGTATAATATTTTTTAAATAATATTTTTTATCTCAAATCTAATTCAAAAATATGACTCATCACACTGATCGGCATTCAGTATTGTGTACGATGCCAACATGTATAAAGGTTTGTGTTAATTAGTTTGTTAGAATAGTGTTAATACATATTATATTTCATGCATATATTTTTTCTAAGAGAAGAAAAAGCCCGTATTGTGGATGAAAAATTATTTAGTATCGTGTTACATGTGTATTGTCTTGAGTTGTATCGCTAGAGTATTTTAGTCAATTTTTTTTTTATCATATTGTTCATTTTTTTAAAAAAAAACATCTTTTAAAAAGTTATATAAGAAAAGTTTTTACCCTATCGACTGAGAGCTTGGAATCTATAATGTGCTATATCAACAAAAGAATATGTAAGTTTATTTGCTAAGATCATAGATATTTAATTTATACTCAATAATCAAAAAAATAAAAAATAAAAAATTCCTAATTGAGAGGAAGAGAGGCACATTTTTATTCTGTAGAATGACAGTGTAGAAAGGTCAGCTGCAAAGTATTTATTTTGATTAGTAATGCAAAATCACCCAAAGGAAAAAATAATTTATTTAATGAATTATAGGGAAAAGCTTACTTTTTGATCACTGCAATGCTTTCATGATATTATTTGTTTGTCCATAGTTATCAATGCGAAATTTTTGATGGTACAAACGCCTAGAAATTTTTTAGCCTTTATGTAAGTGGAGAAAGAAGCATATATTTAAAGAATAAAAAAGAAGTAAGATTCATTAGGAATAGAATTTGGGTGGGTGTATTCAACAATTATTTGGGTGTGTTTAGGAATAGTATTTCCTCTATTTGTAATATTAGAGTTAATCAATATCTATTTTGGTCATTTGATTAAAACTGTCCAACGATTTTTATTCTTAAAACGTGGGTGTGTTAAGCAATTTTGCGGGTGTGAATAACCGCGCTCCTACTTTTATCATTCTCAATATAGAGTGATACCCTTGTCCTTTTTTTATAACAAAAACGACATTCTTCATTTTAACTAAATTTGGAATTGGGTATAATTTAAAGTAAGGATAAAATTGAAATTCAATAAAATTAAAACTTTCAACTTGACGGGAGCGGATATTGACACCCCCAACAATGATGAAGGCACCCCAAATTTGATAAAAGCACCCCCAAAAATTCAAAAATAGCCAAAACATCCACTTCTTTTTTTTTTCCTACTCTTCCTCTCATGATGGTCGAATCCCCCCTTCCTCCGGCGAATCCCTCCCCCCCCCCGCCTCTTCCCTCCCCGGCGAACACCCTTCTCCTTTGGCGACCCCCTCTCGCTAGCCTCCCCCTCCTCGCGACGCCGGCCTCTGACATTCCCCGCTCTCCCCCTCCTCTGCTCTCCTAGCCCCCTTCTCCCCAGCTGTTCGGTCGAACTCTGACCAGACAGACATATGTCTCTTCGGTCAGAGTCCGATTGAACAGCTGGGGAAAAAGGGACAGGGAGAGCAGAGGAGGGAGTTGGATGGCGGGCGGAGCAGAGGAGGGAGGAGGGTAGAGGGCGGGCGGGCGAAGCGGGGAGGGTGGAGACGCTGGGGAGGGGGAGGGGAGGTCGCAAAGGAAGGGGTAGAGGTGCCAGGGAGGGTAACCGGCGTCGCCGGCGGAGACGAAGAGAGCGGGCGGAGGAAGGAGAAAAGAAGGAGGAAGAAGAAAAACATTTCGGATAATTCTTAAGAGTGAAATTATAAAAAAAAATAATAATAATAATGTCACATTTGTAAATATCTGTGATTGCCTTTGTCATTTTTTAGATGGCAATATCCATTCCCTAACTTTACCTTTTTAATTTTCGTATCCGACCGAGTGAGTATCTATGTACAAAAAAAAAAAAAAAAACTGACACACTCCTTCGTACTATATTTTATAAAATTCAAGTGTGCCTGCGGGTCCGCCCTTCACCGAATAATCATCGGATAAGACCTATTGGGGGGATAATTACAAAGATTAAGGTGCTCTGGTCTCTTCCCTTCTTATTCATTCATCCTTTGCATCTTCTTCTCTTCGTAATTAATCAACATCCCATTTCCATTGGGCCCCACATTCTCGGAAGATTAGTACAAAGTTAATTACAAAACCCAGTTTTGAACCCACGCTTTCCAAGGGTGTAGAATCTGGGTGCAGAGTGTTGCGGTTTATAAAAGCTTCGCAAGATTTGGTGCGTGCCGCGTCAACAATACGCGGCGCGTTGCCAAAGCCTGGCCCACCGCCCACGACCCAAACTGCAATCTTTCAATTTTCCCCTTACAAAAGCTTGCTATTTATAATATAATCCTTATCTATAAAGTTGAGGCAAAAAAGGAAATTTTATTTATACAATCCCGATATTACACTTCATAATAATTATAGTAATAACCGACACTATCATTTCCCAAGCTCGGAATCCCGTGCCGGTAATCACAACAAAAGACAACGACCAAAACGCCAAAAAAAAAAAAAGGCTAAAAAAAAAACGTCGCCGGACTCCGATCAGAATCCGACACTTTTCCCCCTTCTTTGTCTCAAAAGTTGCACCCAAAAAACCACCCCGAGCCCCTCAAACGAACAGATTCAAAAGCCTGGGTGCCGCCGCCGCCGATCGATCCACTCCGCTCTCGGCGCTCGTCGTCACCGACCCCTCCGACGGCGTCGTCGGCCTCCGCTGCTGCTTCTCGTCCCTCGATCTCGGCGACAAGCACAGATCCAGATCGCACGCCGCCGTCAGCGGCTCGGCCGCTACCACTCTCCTCCGCTTCATCCCGCCGTCAACCATCTCGACGCCGTCAAGATCCGGCAGCGGCCGCAGCGTCCCGCCTCTGAGCACCGTCTCCACCGCCGCCTGGCAAAGGTTCCAGTTCCCCGTCCAAAGGAGCCCCACCGCTCCGTTGACGGGGTTGATCGTGCGCCCGCAGGCCTCGAACAGCAAGGACTGGAACAGCGCTACAAAAAAGACGAAAAAGGTTAGGATCTTATCAACAAAAATTTCAAATTATTTCTTGCAAAAGAAAGTAGCCTGAGGTTGAGAATTGTTACCAGGACGTTGGGGTCCGGGGACGGCGGAGATGAAGGACATGAGGCCGGCGCGGCCGAAGAACTTAGCGACGAAGACGGTAGCGTGGCCCTGGGCCTCGGGGCTCTCGATCCACTGGAGGCAGGGCCGGAGCACGCAGGACTCGCTGCAGCCCTTTCGGAGAACTCGGCAACCATTGCAGCTCATCTTTCCTCGTTTTTTACAAATCTATCATCAAACAGGTATGCGCTCTGCAAATTTACAAATTTGATTTGGATTTTATGATAATTTTGTTGCTTGCTTGCCTGCCTGGAGAGGAAGAAAGAGCGGGAGCGTGGAGAGAGAGAGAGGAGACAGGAAGCGGAGAACAGGGGGTGAGGGGATAAATATAAGGTTCACCGAGGGTGGTCAGCTGACTCGAGTTGGGTTAAATAAAGGTTTGCGGGGGGGTTAGGTTAAGGGGTTGTGCGCGGTAAGGTTACCGCAATTTGGGGGATTAAGTTCCAAGGTCCCTGGTAGGGATGACTAACTGGACGAACGTATCAGTTTGGTTCGTCACGTTAGTTATCGAATCCGGTAACAAATTCAAACGATACGAATCAAGTAATCGGGGACCCGATTCGTTACGCACACTGACGAGACGGGTTAGACCCGTCTCAAATTTTATTATTATTTTATTTTTAAAATTTTCAAATTTATCACAATTGGGAATTTTTTGAGCTGTTTTGAGCTGTTGAGAGTTAAAAAAATAAAAATAATAAAATAGGGGTCTAAAACTAATTTTCTCATCTCACATATATAATAATATAGGACTTTAAAAAAAGAAAAAAAAGAGGAGGGGTCGGGAAAAATTTTTCCCGACCCGATTCGTCGTCACAGGATGAATCTGACCCGTCCTATTTAAACGAGACGGGTCAATCAGGTTGACCCGCCTCGTTAAGGGGCTGATCCGGATTGACCCGCAACCCGCCCTGTGCGACTCAAACGGGTCGCACAGGGCGGGACGGGTCAAAGCGAATCGACCCGCCCCATTAGCCATCCCTATCCCTAGGGGTGAGGGCGGCTCCGTCTCGCCGCGGCTCGTCCCCCTCTCTCCACCGTCGGATTTTTGGACGTAATTATCGAGGTCGTCGTCTTATAACTATTCTGCCCCCGGTCATGTTTTTAATCAAGCCCCTCCTTTTTCCAAGACTTCTAAATGAACGATACAATAAATACGGTTTAACTATTTTGCATTGAGGCCCTTGAATGAATTGAGATTTGTTGAGTTGGCCGGTAGCAGAGTGGGGGACTCGTAAAAGACAATTGGTGCCGTACAAAAAGAACAAGTGGGTTAATTAACAGCTTGTGTTTAGGCTTGATCTGAAGAGATAATTAGGACTTTAACTGGATTGGTTTGGTCTAGTCACGACCTGGTTAAGATAATCTTTTTACATTGTTTTAGCGATTCGTCGTTGTCTGCAGTAGCAAATCCAAACGCGGAAGGTTCTCCGCAATTGAGAGATTAGATTCTAATTGTTGGATTGAACGCTAAACAGTTGAAAGCAAATTCTATAATCATCAATGAGCTATAAGCCTCTTAAAAATAATGGTTGGTGGTCCAGTCACTCTCTGTAGAGGGCCAAATAATGGTAGGCTAGCAAGCAAACCCATTGGGGGTGGCGGGGACAACAAAATATTCTCTCAAAGCAAGTTGAGATTGTGATTTTGAATGAGAGGAGAGTATATAGAGATTGTTCCCATCCAATAATTGGAACCCTGGGCTTGATGACAGATGTAAGTTTATTCACGGATGGGGATGGGGATGGGGATGGGGATGGCCCCAAGTACAGTCCCCGCCCCGGTGAGCTCACCCACCACCGGCTCGGTCCCATCTCCGATTGTCCTGGCTGATCGAATCGTTGGGATCGGGGTGGGCCAGCTCACTGGCCGGTGAGGGGACCCCAAAGGGGGCGATCAAGGCGATGATTGAGTGGTGAAGAGAAGGGGCTAGGATTGTCAGCGTGGAATTGATTGGTTGCCCCCAGTATCTGTGGAAGCTTGATTGCTGCAAGTCTTAAGTCTATTGATAATTTCTATCGTCAGATGCAAGTGCTCTATCAACAATATTGCAATTTGGACACGCAAAATGTCACAAGTAAATCAATGAGAGAAAACTGACGTATATCTGTTTGGTTGTCGTAATTGGCTATAATTCATATGTCATAATTGGTAAACTTTTTACAGATGTAAATGAGTTGCTTGTATGTAAGTTTTACGTTATTTAATTAATAATATAAAGTTATAAGTGAGAAAGTGTATTGTGTTTTACGATGTTTGGTTGTCGTAACGTGTAAGTTGTAAATGAAAAAAATTGATCGCAAAATTAACTATTTAGTGATTTGAAAATTTTAAATATTGCAAATAAATACTCAAAATATTAAATATTAAAAAGATAATATTAATATAAAAAATAATACAAATTTGCATGATCACAAAATTAATTGTGAGTGAGTGATAATTGGGTTACAAGTGAGTGGTAGTTGAGTTGGTAAGTCTTTTACAAATTATGTTCTAAACAAACACCGTAATTGTAATTAAGCTATAAATTATTTATGAATTACGGGCCTCTTACGTGAAACAAACAGCCCTATAGCCTATCATGAGTGGCTTTCTGGGCACCAGCCAAACTGAAAGCAAATTTGGATTACAAAAGGAAAAGAGAGGACAAACTGAAGTGGGTGTGGGCTTTTTAACTCTTTGAGACTGGATCCACTTTTTTTTGGGGGGGAGTACTGAGATTGGACATTTTTGGGACGCATTAAGTTGTTGCTGCATCTGCGTGCACAGCATTTGGACTGCAGAGGGAATGGATTGGTCGGGGAGAGGTTTTGTCCACCCACATGTGAGTTGTGTTCCTTTTCTTTTCTTTATATGTTTTTCGTTTTCTTTTTCACCTTAGTTCTATCAATAATTGTTTGCCACTCATCAAAGAACTTCAGCAGCAAAAAGGTTTATACTGTATGAATAAAAACTAGAGCTTGCCTCCCTTGGGCTAAAGTTGCATCATTAGTTTTGTTGAAGTCTCCCTGCATCTATTATCAATTTAAATATCTTTTTAATTTACTTCGTTTTTTTGAGTCTTTTTCTATGCGGCGGTATGTAGGTTATTCTAAGTAATTGCTTGCTTTGTTAGCTCAAAACTTGAATTTCATGATACAAGGGTCTCACTCTTTGGGCCATCTCTTCAACCAAAACCCCTAATTTGATTAAAAATTCTGAATGCAACAAGTTCTGCCATCCACAAGTTTTGCTACGTCAGAAGAAACCACCCCCACAGCCACAGCTGACACAAGTTTCGACATGAGCTTTCAAACTTCTATTTCAAAATTCAAATCTTTATAGTGATCATACCGGTAGAAGAAACCACAGCTGTGTTTTCAGCACAGAAAGGGACATGGACAAAATTTTGCAGCTTCTGATTCCCTCAGTAATAGATGGACAGCGTCTGGTGATGTTGCAAGGCTGCGTCCTGCACGCCAAAAGACCAGAGCCAAAGATCCAAATCTATGCTCAGCACCTGCTCCAAGCGAAGAAGAAGAAGAAGAAGAAGAAGATATTAGTCACTGAAGTTGACCAGATGACATGCAGATTCAATTTATGCTATGACGAATTCAGGGGAAAAAATTAATCAAAATGTAGGCACCAAAACAGTCGTCGGTATGATACAAATGTTGGATGTGTTTTGAGTTAGAGGGAAAATTTGAGTTTCCCTCTTATTTGATTTTAGTTTAGTCCCACATTGAATAGGAGATGGGAGGTTTGGTAGTATATATACCAACTTCTCATGCCTATTGTCATGAGTGTTGGGCTATAAGCCACATCCCCACACGCGCGCGCGCGACGAACCGGGTCGGGTGCGAGTGGCGCGCGCCCACGACCAGCGGGCGGACACGAATGCAGTTCATCGATTCAAGGGCTCTTGAACCTAAAACCTTTTTTTCGTTTTTTCTTTTTTAATTTTATTTAAAATTCTGTTTTGATTTTTTTCAAGATTTTCTGTTCGGCTTTAACCCACTCTCCGGATCTGCTCGCGAACTGTACGATCGTGTGCAGATTTAGAGTGGGACTGTTACAACAGATGAACTCCGAGAATATATAAACAGCTTCTCGCAGTTCAGTCTGTTCACTGCAAAAATCCTACAATCTCTGTCTCCCTCTAAATTTCTTCATTGCAAATTCTGTTTCGTTTTCTCGGTAATTTTCAGAACATTTATTTTACATACGGGCAACGAATTTTCATCTGAGCAGAGGCCTAACTCTTCGTCCGAGACTGGGTGCTAGTGATCTACCGGGGAACTTTTACCGCCGCTAGGAGAGGAGGTCATTCTAAGGTCCGGACGAGGGACCGGCTATCTATCTTCTAGGGCAGTGCTTTTGCACGACTGTCACCAAGGTCAGTAATTTCTTTCCTTTCAATTCTTTTTTATTACTTACTGTAACACCCCACTCCCAGAATACGTGCACAGTTACGTATCCTGATTTTTGAGCATATTTTCTTCTATTATTATTATATTTTATTCATGTAGTAGTACTGTATGATTTGACCTGTTTGGTATTCAGATTTGACTGATTTTAGTTTCAAATATTATTTTCTAATATTCTAGATTTTTCATGATTTTCTGGAATTTTTCGGAATTAAAATGTAAATCTTCAAAACCGGTGTCGGCCAGTATCACTGGTTGATTCCAGGAATTTTAATTTACAATTGGAATCAAATTTCCGGATTCCGCTTTCACATTCCTTCTTAGAATTATGTTTTCTTTCTTCGGGCATTTTCTGGGAATTTTCGGATTTTATCAAAAATCCAGCCTACCCGGTGTAGACACCGTTCATAGTAGACTCCAGGATTTTTATTTTGAAAATGGGATTGAATTTCTGAAAACCGATTTCACCATAAATCGTTTTATAATATTTATGATTTTTGTGAATTTTTGGATAGCATTCCGAGATACTTCAATTTTTAGACATTCCTGGAGTTTTCGGTATTTTCCCAGATACCGAGAACTTATCCAAGTTTTCCACTTCTCTCTCTTTCCATATTTTTCTCTCTCTTCCTCAAACACGATCTTAGCCAGCCAGGTTCATCATTTAATGCAGCCACCCTCTCCATGCTGCATTAAATGCGTATGGGCTAATTCAACTCAAGTCAAATCCCCCATGCTCTGTCCTTTTCCTTTGAAACGCAGCTTCCTTGCGTTTTCTCTGGACGCAGCCTTGAAGCTCCCGCGTTTGGCTCTATATTTGCCTAAACGCAGCCTTGGGACATTGTGAACGCTGCACTCATTGGAGGGAAAGTAATGATGGCTCATTATTATAATATTTTCCCCTTCTATATATATATATAACTTCTATCATCTCTCTCCTTCATTTTCTTCATTTCCTTTGTTTCCTGCAAGCTCCAACAGCAAGCTCACCACCACCAAGCTCCTTGGCCGGCCATCACCACCACCCACCAAAGCCATTTTCTCCACCACAAATCCTTCTACATCATACTCCTCCATCTCCTCCTTCATTTTCAACCACAAACACCATCTCCTTCAACCTCTTTCACCAAGAGACTTCAAAGAACCCATCTTCACCAAAAAGCTTCACCACCATTTCCACCACCACCTACACCACCATGGCCACCACCAAGCATACCACCTTCACCTCCTCGACAACCTCTTTCCGACGGACTATAGTTTCGTCCCCCGCAACAATGTTTGCAAGATCCCGTTTTTGCATGGTGAACTAGACTTGCACCTCCATCCTCTCCAAGCAACCACAACCCCTCTCCATCAACTTGTGAGGACCAGTACCCTCCTTTGGATTGGGACTGAGTTTCTCTGCGTCGGACGCACTTTAGGCGAGTAATTCTACTCGCCAAGACTTGGATATTATTTCATATTTGTTAACAAACTCAACCTTCAAAAGTCAGTTTTGTTCTCTGTCTGCCTTCTTTCCCGCGTCTGCCCACTTTTCTGCGTCTGCCTTCTTTCCCGCGTCTGCCCACTTTTCTGCGTCTGCCTTCTTTCCCGCGTCTGCCCACTTTTCTGCGTCTGCCTTCTTTCCCGCGTCTGCCCACTTTTCTGCGTCTGCCTTCTTTCCCGCGTCTGCCCACTTTTCTGCGTCTGCCTTCTTTCCCGCGTCTGCCCACTTTTCTGCGTCTGCCTTCTTTCCCGCGTCTGCCCACTTTTCTGCGTCTGCCCACTATCCTGAAACGCACCACTTTCTTGAAACGCACCACTTTCTTGAAACGCGCCACTTTTGAGACGCGACCCAACCAAACGCAGCCTTCTTAAGTCGATTTGACCCTTTACTATAGTCGACTAACTCCTTCTCTAAGTCGACTAATTTCTCTCCCTAGTCGACTAATTTTCTCTCCCTAGTCGACTAATCTTGATTAATTGTTATGGTTAATTACTTCTTTGATTATGAACATTATCTTTGGGTCATTTATTATATTGCTATTTGCAAGACATGTTACTTGATGAATATCACCTCTTATCATGCTATCTATTAACACAAGGCATGATACACCTGACTCTTATAATTATCATTGTAACGGGAATGATAACCGGACTTCATGATTTACCAACTTGATTACATGATAGTACGAACCAGTACTCCTGATATACCTGTATTCCTGACATGTTCCTGCTCATTCCCGAAATTTGATAATTGTCTAATATTCATAAAATGAGACAACTTACATTGGGTCGGGGGGAAACATGCGGCTATCAATATGTGTTCGTGTTTACAGTGGTATTAGGTATGTTGTGCAACTAAATTTCCGGTCTGACCTGTGGGCCTCCAGGCGACCGAGGGGAGTGCTGGCTCCCTCCTCCTGAATCATGATAAGGGCATACAATAAGTCCCTCCTGATAGCCTTGCGGCAGGTTCCGTCCACCAAGCAACGGAACATCCTGGGCCGTGGTCCCGGGTATGCACGGGACCCACTGTAAACATAGTTCGTTGATACTCCCGCTGGTTTCCAATAACAACCTTGCCTTACTCGGATATGGATCTATGTGTGCTGGGACGCTAGTTCACATAGCTAGATATCAGGGTAAGACGAGTATAATAATAATAACAATAATAAGACGCTATTTGTGGGTGTTGTATACGCTTGGATTACGGTGACACGAGACAAAGGTATATAGATGAGGGTTTCCTTGTTTGGATTACTCCCTCGAGGTACTAGTCTCATGAGGCCGTAGCTTAAGCTTATATAATCCCCTTTCATTTTTAACATTTTGCACTTCTTTTACTTACTGGCTGATTATTCTTGATATTGTACCAACTCTCATATTCTTATTCTTATGCCACTCGGCTGTTACCTGATCACTTGTTTGGGAGGTCCTGACTCCCTTGAATTTGTATGTTTAGGTTCCGAACCTTGGATCGAGGGGGAGCCTTCTGTGGAGGGCCAGGCTTTCCTTTCCGAGCAGGCTGATTAGTCTCGGTTGCTGTCATCCCAGACTTTCCTTTTGGCTCGCGGGACCTTTCTTCAGCTCGTGAGCATCTTTGTAATTATCTTGTAAATCGTACTTTTGAGTTTGGCTGTGATATATGATGCATGCGATATGTAAATATATGTCACATTCTGTGATAACCTTGTACCTTGTACTTCTTATGTTGGCATATGAAAGGACGCTACGCTTTGTCGTACTCTGATTCTTGTTTGTACTGATGCTTAGCGTATATACGTAAGGGTATTTCTGACCTGCGTATGTACGTCGCAGTGACGTCCCCGTACCCGTGGGATCGGGGCGTTACAGGTTGGTATCAGAGCCTAGGCTCTCACACCTATAGTACAAACAAGCAGCAAATTAATGGAATTTGCCATTGCCAACTACAGTGTACAAGGTTATCTTGTCCTTCTTGATTCCTTTCCTTGTGTCCTAAAATCCTTTCATCTTTCCAATTTTCAGTCTCCTTTTTACCAACATAAGTATGGATAGAAGGGCGAGTCGTAACAATGCCGGGCAAGCATCCAATGGACCCACGGGGGAGAATGTTGAAATACTGAGGGTTATCCAGACTATGATGGAAAATCAGCAACAGCAGACGGAACTCCTTCGGCAAGAGTTAGCAACTCCTAAGGAACAGAGGCCGGGTAATGTATCAGACTTTAGGCGATTGCAACCGGCGATATTCACCGGAGAAGAGAGACCACTAGAGGCTGAGCAATGGCTGATTGACACCACAGATCTGTTGAACGCAGCCCGGGTTCCAAAGGAAAATCAAGTGGAGGTCGCTAAGATTCAACTAAAGGATGTAGCCAGGACCTGGTGGCTAGCTGAGGAAGCAAGATTAGAGAAACCTGTCTCGTGGGATCAGTTTTCCCAAAGCTTCTATAGTAGATTTTTCCCTGCCACCGCTCAGAAAGAGATGGAAGAACAGTTCATCCGACTTCAGCAGTGGAACCGGTCTGTGGACGAATATGCCGCTGAGTTTTTGAGGCTGAGCCGCTTCGCCCCATATATGGTAGCTGATGAAGAGAAGCGAGCGAGTAGATTCCAACAGGGTTTGCGAATGGACATTCAGATCCTCTTGATGCCCCAGCAGCTGAAAACGTATTCCCAAGTCCTCACCATAGCTCGGGAAGTTGAGCGAGGACTGGAGAAAGGGAAGACTAACATGATGAGGAACCAGGCCATGAAGAGGCCATTTCCACAAGCAGGGAGAGGAGGTCCATACAGAGCAGCGAGGGTTCCGCCAATGAGACGACCATTTCGGCGAGCCCCCTTTCAGACAACCCAACCATTTCCCGTTTGTAACTATTGCCAGAAACCGGGTCACACTCAACAGAATTGCCGTAGGGCAAATGGGTTATGCCTGGCATGTGGTTCCCGTGATCATTCAGTAGAAGTCTGCCCCCACAAGAGAATGGGAATGGTCAACCCAGCATTACCAGCACTTCCAGGGCCAGATGGACAGAGGAACCAGGGACAAATGGTTAGGAGAGCTCTTCCCCCTCCCCCACAGCAAGTTATCCGCCCAGTCCAGAGGGGAGTTAGAGATGCAGCAGGTCGTGGAAGAGGACGAGCCTACAACTTGACAGTGGAAGAGGCCGAAACTTCTGAAGAGGTGGTAACAGGTAAGATTATGGTGCACTCTAAACCTGTCTTAGCACTCTTTGATTCTGGCGCTTCTCATTGCTACATATCAGATAGTTTCATTGCTTTGAACTCTATACCTGTTGAATGTTTAGACCACCAGTGGGAGATTAGTACCGGTAACGGAGTAGTTATCTCTAATAGAGTTTGTGTAGACTGTCCGGTGGGACTGTGTGGCAGAACATTAACAGCAGATATGCTCGTACTAGATACTAAAGGGTACGACATAATCTTAGGCATGACTTGGCTCAGTAAATACCATGCGGTCATTGATTGCCGAAGCAAGAAAGTTATTTTCAGAATACCGCTCCAGCCTGAGTTCCAATTTGAAGGAGAACGCAAACCTGCCAAAGGAAAAGCACAGATGACTGCTGGTGAGATCCAGAAGAAGAGAGTGCCAGTTTGGAATGAGTTTCCAGAAGTATTTAAGGAGATCTCAGGACTTCCACCTGATAGGGTAATTGAGTTCTCTATCGATACCCTTCCAGGTACAGTTCCGATATCCAAAGCTCCATACAGAATGGCACCCACTGAGTTGGAGATTCTAAAGAAACAGCTGCAAGAATACTTGGATAAGGGATTAATTAGACCAAGTGCTTCACCATGGGGAGCTCCAGTACTCTTGGCCAACAAGAAAGACGGTGGTAAGCGGTTGTGTATAGACTACAGAGAGTTAAACAAGGTTACCATCAAGAACAAGTACCCCTTACCAAGAATTGATGATCTGTTTGATCAGCTTCATGGAGCCCGAGTATTTTCAAAGTGGATTTGCAATCAGGATATCACCAGCTAAGGGTAAAGAAAGAAGATATTCCAAAGACAGCATTCAGGACTCGTTATGGCCATTATGAATTTCTAGTTATGCCTTTCGGAGTCACCAATGCCCCTGCAATTTTCATGGATTTGATGAACAGAGTGTTCTCACCATATTGGATCAGTTTGTAGTTGTTTTCATAGATGACATCTTGATCTATTCGAAGAACGACAGAGAACATGCAGACCACTTGAGGATAGTGTTACAGACTCTCCAACAGGAACAACTTCATGCTAAGCAAAGCAAATGTGAATTCTGGTTAAATAGTGTGGCCTTCCTTGGACACATAATTTCAGAAGAAGGAATTTCAGTAGACCCCAGTAAAATTCAGGCAGTGAAGGACTGGCCAATTCCAAGGACAGTAACAGAAATTAAGAGCTTTATTGGACTAGCCGGATATTACAGGCGCTTTGTCCAAGATTTTTCTAAGATTGCAGCCCCGTTAACGAAGCTCACCCGGAAAGGAGAAAAATATATATGGACCAAGGAATGTGCTGCAGCATTTGAGCAATTAAAGGAAAGACTCATTACAGCTCCAATTTTGAGGACTCCCTCAGGAAGAGGAGGGATGGTTATATACAGCGATGCATCCGGGAAAGGTCTAGGATGCGTATTAATGCAACATGGTCATGTCATAGCTTATGCATCCAGGCAACTGAAGCCACATGAGAGAAATTACCCAACTCATGACTTAGAGCTGGCAGCTGTAATATTCGCATTAAAGATCTGGAGACATTATCTTCTGGGAGACAAGGTGCTAATCTACACTGATCACAAGAGTCTAAAGTATATTTTCACGCAGAAAGAATTAAACATGAGACAGAGACGGTGGCTTGAATTAATGGCAGATTATGATATAGACTTACAGTATCATCCGGGCAGAGTCAATACAGTACCAGATGCATTGAGCAGGAAGCCAGAGAATAACATGCTAGTACAACTTACGCAACAGAAGGAGTTAATTCAGGATATCATAAAACTGGACTTAATGATAGTACGAGGAGTCGATAGCACAAGACAGTTGATGACCTTTCAGATCCAGTCAACCCTGATGGGTGAAATTAAAGAAGCTCAAAAAGAGGACCCCAGATTACAGAAATTCAGAGCTCAAATAGAGGCTGGATTGAGGACGGATATCCACATTCATTCGGATAATGCACTATATTTTGGAACAGAATTTGTGTCCCCCAAGGAGAAGTCCGACAGAAAATTTTGGCAGAAGCACATAGTTCGGCTATTCCATACACCCAGGAGGAAATAAGATGTATCAAGACTTGAAACAGCAGTTTTGGTGGAATGCCATGAAGAGGGAGATAGCCCAGTACGTGGCCAAGTGCTTAGTTTGTCAGCAGATAAAGGCAGAACACCAGAGAACAGCTGGACTTCTACAACCGTTGCCAATACCCGAATGGAAGTGGGAACACATCACCATGGACTTTGTTACGGCTCTACCTCGCAGTCCTAAGGGTAATAATGCAGTATGGGTGATCGTTGACCGCCTCACAAAAGCAGCTCACTTTCTACCTTTCAGAGTAGGTCAGTCAACAGAAGTTCTGGCAGGCAAGTACATAAGAGAAATTGTTCGTCTACATGGAGTTCCAGTTAGCATCGTGTCAGATAGGGACACAAGATTCCGATCACATTTCTGGGAAAGTCTCCAAGAAAGTTTAGGAACTCGTCTGGAATTCAGTACTTCATATCACCCCCAGACAGACGGACAATCGGAACGGACCATTCAAATTCTTGAAGACATGTTGCGAGCCTGCATGATAGAATTTAAAGGGTCATGGGAGGACCATATTCATTTGGTGGAGTTCTCTTATAATAACAGCTATCAGGCTAGTATCAGAATGGCACCATTTGAGGCGTTGTATGGCAGAAAGTGCAGGTCGCCGATATGTTGGGACGAAGTCGGCGAAAGGAGACTTATGGGACCAGATATACTAGTTCAGACAACGGATAAAGTCCGAATTATCAGAGATCACCTCCGGGCAGCACAGAGCCGACAAAAGAGTTGGGCAGACACAAGTAGGAGACCATTGGAATTCAGAACAGGTGACCATGTGTTTTTGAAGATATCACCCACCAAAGGGGTAATCCGTTTCGGTACACGTGGAAAGCTCAGTCCGAGGTACATCGGCCCATTCGAAATTTTGGATCGTGTGGGAGATGTGGCTTACAGATTGGCACTACCGCCATCTTTGGACGGAGTACACAATGTATTCCACGTATCACAGTTGAGGAGGTATGTCAAGGATGAGAGTCACATTCTGGATCACTCTGAATTGGAACTACAGCCTGATTTGTCTTACGAAGAGCAGCCGATGGCCATCCTGGACGAGAGTGTTAAGACTCTGAAGAATAAGGCCATACCATTGGTATTAGTTTCTTGGAATAGGCATGCACCAGGAGAGGCTACATGGGAACGAGAGGACGTTATTCGTGAGCGTTACCCCCATCTATTTACAACTTAGTTGGTAAAACCCTTCTTCCTATTCTCTCTACCGTCATCTTCCCCTTCCTGAAATTTCGAGGACGAAATTTTGTAAGGTGGATAGATTGTAACACCCCACTCCCAGAATACGTGCACAGTTACGTATCCTGATTTTTGAGCATATTTTCTTCTATTATTATTATATTTTATTCATGTAGTAGTACTGTATGATTTGACCTGTTTGGTATTCAGATTTGACTGATTTTAGTTTCAAATATTATTTTCTAATATTCTAGATTTTTCATGATTTTCTGGAATTTTTCGGAATTAAAATGTAAATCTTCAAAACCGGTGTCGGCCAGTATCACTGGTTGATTCCAGGAATTTTAATTTACAATTGGAATCAAATTTCCGGATTCCGCTTTCACATTCCTTCTTAGAATTATGTTTTCTTTCTTCGGGCATTTTCTGGGAATTTTCGGATTTTATCAAAAATCCAGCCTACCCGGTGTAGACACCGTTCATAGTAGACTCCAGGATTTTTATTTTGAAAATGGGATTGAATTCTGAAAACCGATTTCACCATAAATCGTTTTATAATATTTATGATTTTTGTGAATTTTTGGATAGCATTCCGAGATACTTCAATTTTTAGACATTCCTGGAGTTTTCGGTATTTTCCCAGATACCGAGAACTTATCCAAGTTTTCCACTTCTCTCTCTTTCCATATTTTTCTCTCTCTTCCTCAAACACGATCTTAGCCAGCCAGGTTCATCATTTAATGCAGCCACCCTCTCCATGCTGCATTAAATGCGTATGGGCTAATTCAACTCAAGTCAAATCCCCCATGCTCTGTCCTTTTCCTTTGAAACGCAGCTTCCTTGCGTTTTTCTCTGGACGCAGCCTTGAAGCTCCCGCGTTTGGCTCTATATTTGCCTAAACGCAGCCTTGGGACATTGTGAACGCTGCACTCATTGGAGGGAAAGTAATGATGGCTCATTATTATAATATTTTCCCCTTCTATATATATATATAACTTCTATCATCTCTCTCCTTCATTTTCTTCATTTCCTTGTTTCCTGCAAGCTCCAACAGCAAGCTCACCACCACCAAGCTCCTTGGCCGGCCATCACCACCACCCACCAAAGCCATTTTCTCCACCACAAATCCTTCTACATCATACTCCTCCATCTCCTCCTTCATTTTCAACCACAAACACCATCTCCTTCAACCTCTTTCACCAAGAGACTTCAAAGAACCCATCTTCACCAAAAAGCTTCACCACCATTTCCACCACCACCTACACCACCATGGCCACCACCAAGCATACCACCTTCACCTCCTCGACAACCTCTTTCCGACGGACTATAGTTTCGTCCCCCGCAACAACGTTTGCAAGATCCCGTTTTTGCATGGTGAACTAGACTTGCACCTCCATCCTCTCCAAGCAACCACAACCCCTCTCCATCAACTTGTGAGGACCAGTACCCTCCTTTGGATTGGGACTGAGTTTCTCTGCGTCGGACGCACTTTAGGCGAGTAATTCTACTCGCCAAGACTTGGATATTATTTCATATTTGTTAACAAACTCAACCTTCAAAAGTCAGTTTTGTTCTCTGTCTGCCTTCTTTCCCGCGTCTGCCCACTTTTCTGCGTCTGCCTTCTTTCCCGCGTCTGCCCACTTTTCTGCGTCTGCCTTCTTTCCGCGTCTGCCCACTTTTCTGCGTCTGCCTTCTTTCCCGCGTCTGCCCACTTTTCTGCGTCTGCCTTCTTTCCCGCGTCTGCCCACTTTTCTGCGTCTGCCTTCTTTCCCGCGTCTGCCCACTTTTCTGCGTCTGCCTTCTTTCCCGCGTCTGCCCACTTTTCTGCGTCTGCCTTCTTTCCCGCGTCTGCCCACTTTTCTGCGTCTGCCTTCTTTCCCGCGTCTGCCCACTTTTCTGCGTCTGCCTTCTTTCCCGCGTCTGCCCACTTTTCTGCGTCTGCCTTCTTTCCCGCGTCTGCCCACTTTTCTGCGTCTGCCCACTATCCTGAAACGCACCACTTTCTTGAAACGCACCACTTTCTTGAAACGCGCCACTTTTGAGACGCGACCCAACCAAACGCAGCCTTCTTAAGTCGATTTGACCCTTTACTATAGTCGACTAACTCCTTCTCTAAGTCGACTAATTTCTCTCCCTAGTCGACTAATTTCTCTCCCTAGTCGACTAATCTTGATTAATTGTTATGGTTAATTACTTCTTTGATTATGAACATTATCTTTGGGTCATTTATTATATTGCTATTTGCAAGACATGTTACTTGATGAATATCACCTCTTATCATGCTATCTATTAACACAAGGCATGATACACCTGACTCCTATAATTATCATTGTAACGGGAATGATAACCGGACTTCATGATTTACCAACTTGATTACATGATAGTACGAACCAGTACTCCTGATATACCTGTATTCCTGACATGTTCCTGCTCATTCCCGAAATTTGATAATTGTCTAATATTCATAAAATGAGACAACTTACATTGGGTCGGGGGGAAACATGCGGCTATCAATATGTGTTCGTGTTTACAGTGGTATTAGGTATGTTGTGCAACTAAATTTCCGGTCTGACCTGTGGGCCTCCAGGCGACCGAGGGGAGTGCTGGCTCCCTCCTCCTGAATCATGATAAGGGCATACAATAAGTCCCTCCTGATAGCCTTGCGGCAGGTTCCGTCCACCAAGCAACGGAACATCCTGGGCCGTGGTCCCGGGTATGCACGGGACCCACTGTAAACATAGTTCGTTGATACTCCCGCTGGTTTCCAATAACAACCTTGCCTTACTCGGATATGGATCTATGTGTGCTGGGACGCTAGTTCACATAGCTAGATATCAGGGTAAGACGAGTATAATAATAATAACAATAATAAGACGCTATTTGTGGGTGTTGTATACGCTTGGATTACGGTGACACGAGACAAAGGTATATAGATGAGGGTTTCCTTGTTTGGATTACTCCCTCGAGGTACTAGTCTCATGAGGCCGTAGCTTAAGCTTATATAATCCCCTTTCATTTTTAACATTTTGCACTTCTTTTACTTACTGGCTGATTATTCTTGATATTGTACCAACTCTATTCTTATTCTTATGCCACTCGGCTGTTACCTGATCACTTGTTTGGGAGGTCCTGACTCCCTTGAATTTGTATGTTCAGGTTCCGAACCTTGGATCGAGGGGGAGCCTTCTGTGGAGGGCCAGGCTTTCCTTTCCGAGCAGGCTGATTAGTCTCGGTTGCTGTCATCCCAGACTTCCTTTTGGCTCGCGGGACCTTTCTTCAGCTCGTGAGCATCTTTGTAATTATCTTGTAAATCGTACTTTTGAGTTTGGCTGTGATATATGATGCATGCGATATGTAAATATATGTCACATTCTGTGATAACCTTGTACCTTGTACTTCTTATGTTGGCATATGAAAGGACGCTACGCTTTGTCGTACTCTGATTCTTGTTTGTACTGATGCTTAGCGTATATACGTAAGGGTATTTCTGACCTGCGTATGTACGTCGCAGTGACGTCCCCGTACCCGTGGGATCGGGGCGTTACACTTACATTTTTAGGACAATTATTTAAATTGGTTACATGTTTATAAATAAAATTGTTGCATATTTTAAAGGGGAAAAAAATAAAAAAGGAAAAATATTGTATTGTAACCAACAACAAATGCATGCCTTAACTTAAAACTAGCAAAGCGTTCTTAGTGCAAAGGATCTTGGATGATATGTTTGCCATAGCTTAAACTAACAAGGTGAGAGAACGTTCATGATACTGGACAAGCGATAACTGTTAAAAAGATTCGGGACATTCACCCACTCAGCTTGACCGCGTTTAGAATCTTTGAACATTTTAATACAAGTTGATAGATAAGATCCAAATAATAATGGAAGAACCTACAAATAGATTATACAAACTACATATAGATAAAAGAGACACCCATCCACTTGGTACAAGCCCCAGCAAAATATATGTGGATTTGAATCATAATACCACCAATTGGACTCCCTATGGTTGCGCATCAACTTAACCTACTAAACTCCTCAATTAACCCCAAACACAGCAGGTTGCATCATTCATCTCCACTAAAAAATAGTGCTCTCATAATTAGTGAACTTGGCCATTGTTCAAGGTATCATTAAGACAGTGGAAAGAAAATCAGAAACAGCACGAAATTAAAAGCTCCGCAATACGGTCAAAGTAGGCAAGGCTGGCATACCGCATGGGAGTTTAATTGTTCATAGATGACTATATAACATGTATTTTCGCGTGCTACAAGCATATTGTCGTGGTAGGAGAACCTAGGTTGCAAGAGAATTATAAGTCACTGTCCAGTATGAACAACCTAGCATACAACCTGATGAGCAAAAGTGCCTATTAAAATCAAGTCCTCGTCACCGCAACAAAAACTCTTAAGGCCAGGGTTGCGGTATTTATATTTTAACAGTACCAATAGGGGATATGTGGCCTATACATACACTTAACTTCCAGTAAACCTGCACTGGCTCATGTAGAGGAGAACCTATCAATCATCTACTGGCTCATGTACAAGGGAGCATTGTACAAAAGGACTTGTTTTCCTCTCCAACAGATTATGAAATATTATTGTATCCATGCCCACCTCCATCAACACTCATTGGATTTTTCCTCATTCCACCTTCAAGTCGTATTGTTCTTATCCAGAAATAACCCATATTTCCAACATTTACCGCTCCATGAGGTTTAATCCGACAGTCAGTTCTGCAGCATTGCAGAACTAAAAGTGCATATCAAATATCAAGCTAGCAGAAGTAATTCATATATCCATCTATAAATAATCAATGTAGGAAAACTGGGTCTTTAAGTATTTCATAATCTTTCACTTCCATTTTAGGAAAGTAATATGTTGTTATTTAACCATTTATTTTTTTTTGTTGGGAACACATTTTGAAATAAGAAGATGAATCAGTATTTTCAGATTTGAACTACTGCTCTCAAACCCACATTATGTCTAGGGGTGGCATTTCGGATCATCACGGGTCATCATGGGTCGACCCATAATCGGGTTCGGGTCGACCCTACCCGATTAAATATACGGGTCAAAAATGTAAACCCAGATCTGACCCGTTTGATCCGAATTCATTAAATAAAATTGCACTACATGATATTTTCAAATTCTTGAGTGATGTAATTGGTCATCACACTAATCTCATACACTAAAGGTCCGAACTCGAGCTCACACATTTTTTTACAATTTTATTTAGATGGAGGGGGAGGCCGATGGGGCGGCGGAGAGGGAGGGGGGGGAGTGGTGGCGTTTTTTTTTTTTTTTTTTTTTTTTTTTTGGGGGGGGGGGGGGGGGGGGGGGGGGGGGGGGGTGGCGGACGACAGTGAAGGAACGACAGGGGGAGGGGCGATGGCCCCAGCGGTGGCGGAGGGGATGACAAGGGAGGCCGAGGGGTGGCGAAAGGCGAGGGGGAGGCCGATGAGGAGAGAGAATAATTGGGTCTTGTGAATTCGGGTCGACCCAACCTGTTTAATAACGGGGTCAAGCGGGTCGACCTGATTACGACCCATACTCGTTAGGTCAAACCCAGACCTGGTAACTTCGGATCGGGTCGGATCAATATGAAGGGTCCTTCTTGCAGCCCTAGGATCAAAGAGGACACATCCAATTAAGCTCCATTTCTCGAATATCTAGTCTAATTAATTACACTACGACGTGGATGTTCTGAGGTTAAAGATTGCACATTATGTTAGAAATATTCTTTTGTTTCTAATTACGATCAATTGGTCTTAAAGTTTGTAAGCACCCCAGTATAGCCCACTGTATTTGCCCGTGAATCTGCCCTTACCAATTCTTTTATAAATTAAACCAACGTGTAAAATAACAAAGACTTGGCATCTTTCACTTCCAACATGCAACTTTATGTTTCCTGAAGTAACTGTTCAATGAAATAAAACGGCCGTGATTGAGAAGCAACAATCATAAAAATTTAGTTTGAGAGTGGGATGTTTCAGATCATAAAACATCATAATAAAAGTTGAGCAACTATAAAATAGTATACCTTTTTCCCAAACTTTGTTTCTATGAGCTCCCTCATCTTTTCAACAGCATGAATAGTGCAGGCACGAAGCTCAACTTCCTCTTCAGTACCAGCACCTATTTCTTTCTTAGAATCAATAGAGTTTGACAAGGCTGAACTGTTCTTCAGTACACCAAGGTTTCTAAGTACAGCAGGGACACTATAGTCAGCAAATATTGTTATGGAACTTATGTCATAGAAATTGCCATAACCTTTCCCCTTGAAAGCACCCCAAAGATCAGCAACAAAAATTGAGCCCTCTTGTATAAGAAAAGTTGGTGACCTTTATATAGTGAATGATCTCGAAAACCAAGTATGAAACAACCAGGAGATAGAAAATCATCTAGAACACAAAAATAAATTAAAAGGATTGTAGTATCAAAGGTTAGTCAGTAACTAAATAAAGAAAAAGAATGAAACTCATGGCTAAACACTCGCTAACATTACTGTTTGTTGAAGCCAGATTAACCATCACAGATGTGCTTATCTATGTATGGAGTCAGTAAAGATGACAATAGATGTTGACAATAACAATATGCCAAAAGGAACACCAATTTTTTTTTTTTTTTTTGGGCCAATTAGATACAGATAGACTTGTTCAGCCGGATCAAGCCTCATATCCCAGGTTTGTTCTCCCGTTTATCTAGAGCTTCAGGTTGAGCTGGGGTCAAATTTTGAGATATGAAATATTCTTGTCCAAATTCAACCTGCCCCTGTCCCAGACCAATCTATCTGCAATCTTAGATGTTTTAGCATAACAATTATTGCATGTGTCGGTTCTTTCTGATAGATCCACTATTCTTGTGTTTCGTCTCAGAGAGAGTACAAGGGGGTTTATGTATTCCAGATAATATTTTTAAACTACTTAACCAAAGCTTAAAAGAAACTCAAAATGAGGCAATATCCCTCCAAGAAACCATTATCCCTCGTGGCTCCAAATAAGTAAAATCAGACTCGAGCCTTTGTACCAGCATAGAGCCAGCTCTGGCTAACTCAAAAAACAAATCCGTAAAAGAAAAAAAATTAAATGACCTTCAGGCAGTTGAAGACAAGGGTAGGATAGAGATGAACCAACAAGAATCCAGGTAACAAATCTTTCTGTGATAAAGAAGACGTTCACATAAAAACATCTAATAAAAGCACACAAATAAACAAAAAAAAAAAAAGCAATAATTAATCAAATTCAAGCTTTTATATTTTTGCACCAAACTTCACATGGCCTGCTTAACTTATTCCTATTAAGCTTCAAAGGCTAAACTTCGTACAGGCTAAAGCTTCTATCTTCGTGGCCAAATCACAGATCTGTACCAGCTTACCCATCCCAAGGCAAAAGGTTACTAATTGAAAAATATCACATAAAAATAGCAAATTGAAATGGTAAAAGTAACTTCTGCATTTCAGGCTTCAACAGAAGCTCAAAATGAAGAATTAATCTAATTGACACTCATTATTACTCCAATCCCAAATACCACAGCTTACTGCTGCTGATTGTGATGTAACTGCGCCATTCTTCTGAAAGCTCTCAATATGTATATTCTAAGAACTCTCAATTGTAAGTATGTAACTAGCACATATCTATTTGTTAGAAATTAAAAACACCTGCAAGAGAAAGTTCAAACTATGTATGGATGATAATGTCTAGGTTCATCCTATCTTGTGTACTTTTTCTTCTTTTGGAATACAAGGTTGGTCTCTTCCACCCAAGCCCAGATTAGGAGAAAGGTTCTCTTTCCCGTGTTCATTGCAACATGCCATCAACTTGTGACTTCAATGTCATGAGTCACACGCCTTACCAACTCTCCTCAAATTCCTCCTCTGATCCTTCTTAAACAATCTACTTCAAATTCTCAGCCCACTGACATGCCCCAAATTCATCCATAGAAATAAGAGTACCATACTAAATAATGTGCACAAACACGAAAAGTTCAAAATGCTGATAATATACATCCATAACTTTCATTTTTCATAAATGACACCCTTGCATGTAGAGACTAATGCAATTATGTTAACTGAAATGGTGCATGCAAGCAGAACTGTTTTGCTTTCTTTTGGAATTAAGACATTGATCAATAACTTAGAGCAGTAATTCATTCATCTTCCATATGATATCTGTAGTGATCAGATTTTGACCCTCGTCAAGGTTGTCCTGACACCTGGAGGCTTCCCTTCGCTGCCAGCGGGCTCTGCTCACTTACAAGACTGACATGGACCAAGAAGAAAGCTTTAGACACATGGGCTCAAAAAGAAAGTCTCGGGCCTAGCCCAAGCCCACATCTGATCAGACATTACTCACCCAGATCCATTACGTAACCAAACCTGCACAACTCTCCAGGACGCCAATAATCGATACAAAGATCCTTTCCTATCAGTACAAGGACCTTTCCCGGAGCTATCTAAGGCTCCGACACGAAAACCCTTCGGAGCTTGCTACTCCTGCGCTACTTACAGCTGGATAGTACAATCCCCTCGATTCATGAATCCACCTACGTTGTCAGATCATTCACACGTTCTAAACATTATAATGCCCCTATATCAAAGCGAGTTATTAGAGATAGTGACGGATATCTCTGTATGGCTATCCCAACAATCAAGCGGCGCGATCTGGGTGATTAAAAGAAGATCATAACGTGCAAATCATTCAGTTATGTAGATCCGAATATCCGCACTTACATGACAGTTCAGGCGAATATAAATACATCTCCTTCTCCATCGAGAAGGAGGTTGGCTTCTGATTATTATATCAAACCCTAGAAATTGTAATCACATCATCACTCTACAAAATTCACTGTAATCTTTTGACATTATAGTGAATTCTCTCTCACGTGATTTTTTTTTTCTTTTTTGAATTTTTCACGTATATTCTTTGTTGCTTGTGATTGCTTACGTCTGATCTACGGACTAGCAATTCGTGGTGTAGAGAAATTCCTCGAGAATTTTTCCCCACGATATCTAATTTCACATACGCAATAGAAAATCATCAATCTCCAAAAGACTCCTCCAAATTAATATGGAAATGAAAAGAAAAAAAAAATAATAATAATAAAGCAAAACAATTGATGAGGAAAGAATACCAAGAAAATAACATGCAATAAGTGCAACAAGAGATACAGCAGATTTTCCGCAAGCCTTCACAAGGTTAGCCGCCTCTCCCCCAAAGCTTCTCTCCAGTGCCAGTCCAACCAGAATGATACAAAGTGGAAGAAACAGAATACAGTGGCTAGATTAAGAGTCCTGCTTAAATGTAAAGTGTTAGCGTCATAACATCTATGAACAAGAGAAGAGCCAATAACTTGATATAGCAATAAAAGAGGAAGAAAAATTCAATGTAGACAAATGCTCTGATGGATGAAGAAGTGTCAAAGGCGAGAAAAAAAATAGTACCTCATGTAGTAAACGCACTCGTTCCTCCTCCAGGGGAAGTGCGTGAGGCCATTTCAACAGCTTGCGCAGTTCAGGACCTAACAATTACAAGATTCTTTCTTTTTTAACTTTGGAATGGTCTATAATCATCAAATGCAACAACTGAAATTTTGCTTACAGAAACATGTAGATGTGCAATATACTATCCAATATACTATACTAAGAGTGCAGAAAACTGGCAACAAAACTCTACACAAATTCATAAGCCAAAAGAAAGGTTCTCGAGTAAGTTAGATACCAGTGTAATTTTGTAGACGATCTGCATCGAGGGCAGAATTATCGTTCTGTAGAGCTTCCTTCAGACCCGAAGCGAAAGTATCATAGTTTAGATCCTCATCTGTTTGGCAATAACAGGTACGGAATCAAAAACCTAAAAGTACTCTGAGTAAAGCAAAAAATGACGACGACGACAACAACTAAGCCATTTGTCCCAAGTATTTGGGGTAGGCTACATGAACCAAAAGAAAATTACGCCGGATCGGGCACATGGATCAGCTTTCTCCACTCATTCCTATCGAGCAATATGCCTTCACTAAGACCTTTAGCCTCTATATCTTATCGTATTACCTCCATCCATGTTTTCTTCGGTCTCCCTTGCGCTCTTTTAACTTGTCCTAAATTGATATGCTCTACTCGTCGGGCTGGCGCATCTGTAAATCTACGTCGCACATGATCAAACTATCGTAGACGGTTTTCTCTCATCTTCTCTTTATAGAGACTACACCTATCTTAATACGAATATCCTCATTTCTCACCTTATCTCTCCGCATGTTACCACATATCCAACGAAACATGCGCATCTCTACTACACTCATCTTCTGGGCATGATGTCTCTTTATAACCCAACATTCTTTAAAGCAAAAAATGACAATTGGGATAAAAATCTGTTAAATAAAAGTGCACATAAAGCAGTTAGGAGTGCTAATGAGACGCATGACCATTTCAATAGCACAATGCATACAGGAAAAGAATATGCAGATTCCATAATAGAGAAGACACAACAAAATCATAATACAGAAGCCACAACAACAGTGATAATCATGAATGATAATGTAACACTCTAAAAGAAATTTGCATGGGTGTAGGGTAAGAGAGAGTACAAAGAATATACCTGGCCAAAAGCAGAAGTTGGGTGCATCCAACACAAACAGGTACTGAACAGTAAGTGGCCCATTATCGAAGTAGTGAATCCCTTCAAAATCCCATTCAACTTTAGGAATTGAACCTTGAAAATTATCCACTACTTTTTCAAGTTCTGAAATGAAGACAAGGCACAATAGCAAATTTTCATATAAGTATACAACTTTTAAGCCGTAATTAAATTAAGTACAACAAATTAATCATTCCAGGGAAGGGGATCATGTGTAAATTAACTGATGTTATAATAGTATCATGACGACACGGAATCCATACATAAAGGTAGAATTTATATGCTCGAGGTTCCTAATATACAATGGCAATAAAGCAAACTGGTGAATCTGGCAAAATTTGCACCATTGAGAGAAGAAAAACTAAAGGAACTAAGCTGAGATGAAGCGTCCAAGATCAAACTAAGCAATTCCTGAGAAGTGCAAACTGAAACATGAAAGTCAGTCTTTATCACAAAGATTACCAGAAAAGGAAAAATGAACCAAAACAATATGGAGTCGTTTCTACAATTGAAGCAGAGAACTTTTCTTCTACTTGTAAATTCCTCCTTTTTCCCCACATTTTTCTCCCCTTTTAACTCATGCAATGTGATATGTAAATTTTAAGTGATAAAGTTGATAACGAATGATATTATGTCAATGTGACATAAATTGAGACCTACTGAATTAGAAATACACAAAAACAAAATAACAACCCCAGAGATTGCTCATATGCTAGGTCATTGTTAAATCTCCCCGCAATTTTATTGTCTTGTGAAGTGATGCACCAGAGACTTATAGAGATCCTTCTCCTTTAGAATTCTCTCAATATGCATAGATTCCTTTTGCCATTTCCCATTTTGCTTCTAGTGTAACACTATGTAATCAGCACTCCTTTTTTCTTTAATGGCACCCACTTGGTTTTTATCCGCAGGGCATTCATGTACATCAATTCTTGGAAATTATCAGCATTACATAAATAAATCCTTCCCAAAAGTTACATAAGCGGCAACATTATCCATCCATATGATTGCCATCTTAACAAACCCAAACTTTATTAAACAATAAAGAGCTGTAATCAGCATATATTCCAAGCTAAACTTTTCCAAAATTTCTAGCCAGATAAGAGACAACATTTACCATTAAAACTAACAATTTCTCTTAAACAACAAGATAAGAAACAGAATAAAAGGCCACATTTTTATAAACCCTAACCCTAGATTTTTTTAAGGAAGATAACAGAAAACAAAAGAATAAAATTCACCTAACATGTCCACTTTCACGTGAGACGATCGACTCGCGACCCACGCCGCCGTTGCTCTCACCTCATCCATCTCCTCTTCTGAAAATAAAACAACCAAAAAAATTGAAAAAACCTCCCTGTTCCCTCTTGTTTATTTTTTCTAGATTTTTCTCCTTTTTTTTTTAAACAAATTATCTTGCTTCTCCTCTCTCTCGTGGGCGCCTCTATTCTGGGGTTTTAATGTTTTTCCTCCCATTTCTTTCCCGCCTGGAACACGAGCGCCGCCCCGGAAATACCAATAATAACCCTACCAACTCTTTTAAACTAGTATACCACTCAGCAGCTGATGGAAAACAATCTCTGTTAAAAAAACAGGCGGCGACGTAAGAGAAGAGTAAGAGAAGACTGGAGCTTTGCTAAAAGAAGAAGAGGAAGGGAAAGAAGGGAGAGAAGAATGAGGGGTGAAAGCGGGGGGGGGGGGGGGGGTGGGGGGGGTAGATGAAGACAGACAGATGAGCGGACAACTTTTGTGAAAGAGCCACAAGAGAAAATCCCGTTTCGATAGGTTTGATTACAATAGCTGGGAATCGGCACGTGAATTAAACTAGTATATCGTCATTATTAGTGAGAAATCGGCCGATTTGTCAGGATGAAATGGGAGGAGAGGAAGGAAAAAAAAAAAAAAAAAAAAAAAGAGGAGAGCTATGAGAGAAGGAAGAAAGAAGGGATTGACAGTGCTCTCTTTTTCTCACACCGGATGAAGACAGAGTGACGAACGGACAAAGCATGTAAATTGGTCACGGGAGAAAACCTCTCTTTGAGCGATTTTGATAAGAGTCGTCCGATTAGTGCGCCAATGATCTCGGGCCGTTGTTATCGTAACAAAGATTCTAACTTTTAATTTTTAAAAAAAAAAAATAGTGCAAACGGAATCTTGGAAGCTGTGGAATGAAATCAAGGAAGGAAGCTTCATGTTTCATTTTATTTCATCTTTTTTTTGTCTTCTGTATTTGTAGCACATTCTATTTTAGCATTGTTGGAGGTTGACAGAGACCGAGCTGAAATCGTGCGTACGTGTATGTGTATGTGTATGTGTATGTGTAGTGGCTGTGGTTCTGGGTTTGGATGCATGTGGCGGGCGCACCTGACTCGCTTGTAAAGATATTGGATTGGTGCGAGGTTCTAAATTTAAATATTGTTTTTGTCTTAGAAAATGAACAGTAGATAACAATTGGCCCACGTCTTATGAGATCCTCACAAATTCAATTTCTTGAATTTAATTGATGATTCGTGCGATCCACAGTAAACTCAACGGCGACACTTTTCTATATCGATCTAAATGTTCTTCTCGAAAACAATATTAAGATAGTGGTGTAAGTGAGATTTTTTTTTTTTTAATGCGTGCATAATAGAATTGTAGGAGACTTATAATTTCAATAACATTAAATAAAATCTGTCGCAACGCAAGACGTGAGTTCCAATTATGGGACCGTAAATGCTGCAACAATTAGAGAAAGTGGTGAGTTTATGTGTGACGGGTGATCTCGTTGTGATGCTGATGTCCATGATTTCTAGCATCATTGTGTCGAACAAATTCAATGTTTAAGATGTTGTCTCGCTGGAACGAGTTTCTTAGTGTAGCGGTTAAAATCTAACCCTCACATAATGATGACACGTGTCCACTCTCCATCACTCCGGAGCTAATTCTGAACTGCTCCTCGGCCCCGATGGCACTTCCACTCAGATAGCTCTAATGTTCTCAGCCGTCCCAGAGTTCACCCATTTCCGGAGACTACAGCTCCGCACAAGATAATCTCAGCAAATAAATCATCCATGATCTCAGCCTTCAGCTACATCACAGCGACAGATCATCTTTGATCTTCGCCGACAGTTTTATACTCTGATCTTCCTCCACTTTTCGTAATGAACACCTTCCAGCCTGAGCAGCTATGGACAGAGGCAGATTTCTCTGCATGTAATATCAACAATCAAGCGTCATACGAGCATAGCGCCTCGTACTATCCGCCCTACGTATGCTGGTCTGACAAAATATAAATAAAACCTTCTCCTCCCGCAAGGGGGATCATTTTCATATTCCAAAAGGGCATACTCATTATATTTTTTTAATTCCTATAACCTACAAATTACAGTGGATTTTCATTCTCCTCTTGTTTTTCTTCGGATTTGCGTATCCACGCAAAAATCTTGTGTCTTTTTCGTGTTACGCGTTATTTTCTCTCACACTCGCAACCCCCACTTAACTTGACCCTCGTTTGTGGAGAAAACTCACCGTCTGATTGCTCGCGATGAAAAAATTTCACCACAGTCAGCAAGAAGACTGACCGTGATGTGATAAAACCAGAGTGCTTGAACGTTTTGAAAGATTTGTTTGCTTCTAAATCTGTATAGATTTGTGTTGGGGTTTGAAAATATCTTTTCGAGCACAACGACAAAGAATCAATGAGAAATTACAGGGAAAAAGTAGAAAAAATTAAAATGAAATGGGAATAGTAGGAATCAAGCGCAGGTTCATAGACAGTAGAGTACAAAACACCAGCTGACTTATACTTATTCTTGCTATTTTAATTATTTTTTTTTCATCTGTCAATAAAGAAGTCCATTATCTCATTCAGTGAAACAAAACCCCCTCCCCTCTCCCTGCTCAATGGCTTAAAACCAGGGTAGATAAGAAATCAAGTAACTGAGATAGATTCTGTTCATAAATCTAGCAATTACAGCTTCTTTTTTTACTGTTTTAAACAAAAATCGTAATTGAAATTTGAATGTGAGACTCTCTACGTTTGACAATTTCTCCGCTCTTGACAAGAATTGTTCAATCATTCTCAATAGTTCTATTTGAAGCACCGCGCGTCTGCGAAAAATTGGCCATGTTGAGCGGCCCATGAAAGCGAATTTTAGCCTATACTTTACAGTCGAGCCCAGATTGATGAGCATTGTAGGCTTTGTAGTGGGCTTATTCCTTTGCGTCTGCTCTCAATGTCTAGTTAGGCTTGGTTCTACGGCAAGCCCGACCCAACCTTTTTCCAGAGTTGGGTCGATATTTATTGGGCCGAGTTGTGGGTTAAGGTACCCACGGCCTAAAAATGGTTGTATTCTTCTTAAGGGATTTTAGAAGAATAGATGTGCCAGCTAAGCATTGCTCAAATAACATGACGGGGCCGTTTGTTTCGCGTAAAACTCCGTAATTCGTAAATGACTTACTACCCAGTTACAACTATGGCGTTTGTTTGGACCGCAATTCGTAAAAGATTTACGTAACTCAACTAACACTTACTTGCAACTCAGTTATCACTCACTTACAGCCCAGTTACAGTTAATTTTGTGGTCATACAAATTTGTAATATTTTTTATATTAATATTAAAATTTTTTAATATTTAACTTTTTTTAATATTTATTTGCAGTATTAAAACTTTTAAAATCACCAGATAGTTAATTTTGTGGTCAATTTTTTCACTTACGACTTATACATTACGACAACCAAACAACGTAAAGTACAATACACTTTCCCACTTTACAATTTTATTTTACCAACCAAACACCGTAAAATTTACATACATGTAACTCATTTATAATTGTAAAAGACTTTACCAATTATAACTACAAATTACGGCCAGTTACGACAACCAAACAAACCCGACATTTCCTTCGTTTTTGTAGAAGGTTGTGATTCTAATCTCACTATTTATGATGAGCAAAGAGATTTTCGCGCTAAATTTACAAGATGTACTGAGAGACGTATTATTCGACTTCATGACGTATCATGGAAGGACTCACTCCCGTCATATAAAAATCTACACATAAAGACTATAGTTGCAAATTCTTGAGCATGCACGAGACATTTCAAAATATGCATGTGCCTAGAAACAATTATATCACGCACGTTTAAATATTTATATGAATTCATTCGAGTTTAGCTGTTTGTATGAATTAGTTTACCATGCAGCTAGTATTAAAATAAACTTATGAGAAGGTTGAACTCATTATTATTTAATTGGTGAAGAGCTATGATCCCTTTCTATATTAAAACAAATGCCATAAATAATAAATGTGTTTTAATCCTTGCCATGATTTTTGTGAAAAATATGGACATGAACTTTTCTATCTTAACATATTTATGTAAATTTTTATCTAATTAATTGGAGACATGCATAAATTTATTTCTTTACTTTTATGATGAAGCTCCCATGGGGTGGCAATAATCGGATAATCTGAGACTAATCTAGATTTTTGAATTCCGATTCTTAAAATAACATATTATTGGACAAACTATTGAAAGCTATATATTTAATAACTTATTTTAAAAACTATTGACTGTGAAAGTAGATCCGTTACTTACTGAATCAAGATAGGACCCTTGAAGATCCAAAATCAACAAAACAATTAGATTGCTCGAAATTTTTTTTATAGCTTAGTTCCGGTGGTATAAACACTATCTCTCTTTTTAAATATAATTACCTTTTAAAGATTTCTAAATATGTTTAATATTCTTTAAATTAAAAATAATCCAATCATGTTATATCAAAGAAATTCTTGTAAATTCTGTTTGATTTTTTATGAAAATTACCATATCAGGGAACTAATTTTGGACAATTTGAATCCGTATTCAGTAAATTATCAAAATCAATCTGAGCAATGTTTTCTCTCGTGACTCCTTTACGAATTTTGTTCGCTTGTCCGTTCTAAGAGGGCTCTTTCTCTCCCTTTCTCCCCTTAAAAAAAAAAAAGGAATAAATAAATAAAAATAGAAAATATAAAAATAAAAAACTACCCACGCACCCTTCATCTTTGCCGCTCTGTCGGTCGATTTCACCGCCAACATAGCAGTATACTAGTTAACTTCAGGTCCCGAATATTTCAAAGGATTTAAATACAAAACCAAAACTCTACGAGTAAAAAATTTTGCAAATAATCTACTAGCAGAGGTCGTTTGGAACAAGACGGCTGCTCACAGGCCTCACATAGCAGAGAAAGCCTAGCAATAATAGTTATTAGGCTATTTGCCGGCGCGATTGTATGGGCCCACAAACCTAGTTGGGCTAAATTTAGATAATGGACCAAACTTTTGGTCAGGCCTCACAGCCCGACTCCAGCTTTTTCCCAGCCCACAACCAGAACAAATTAAAGAACTGAAAAGAAAAATAAATAAATAAATAAATAATCATTTTCTATCACTTCCTCGCTTTCGTAATCGCCGATAACGAACATGACTTGTTTATCCTCGCAATAATCCCCCCGACAAACCCACAGTTTCATGGCCTTGGGCTCTCTCCATTCAATCTCTCACCAGCTCCACCACCTCTTCTCTCGCTCCCTCTCCTCTCCCCCTCTCCTTCTCCTCCGCCGCCTCAGCCCCCAGTCCCCCTTTTCCGCTGCCTCCGCCGCTGTCTTGCCGGACAAGATGGCCGCCTACCGCATCGGCAAGGCCACCCGCCGAATCGGCGCCGCCTCGAAATCTAGGGTTTACTCCGACGTTAACGTCATCCGCCCCAAGGAGTACTGGGACTACGAATCCCTCGCCCTCCAGTGGGGGTAAAATTGACACCTTTGCCTATTTTATTTTCTAGGGCTTAGGGTTTAGGATTGTGTATTTCCGTTGTTTGTTGATTAAAATTTAAATTTGTTTTGTTGGTTTTGGATTTCTACAGGGAGCAGGATGAGTATGAGGTTGTGAGGAAAGTGGGGAGGGGGAAGTACAGCGAGGTGTTCGAAGGAGTGCACTCGGCGAATAATGAGAAATGCATCATCAAGATTCTTAAGCCTGTGAAAAAGAAGAAGGTTTTCTGTTTCTGCCTAAAATGTGTCTACTTTTTTACCCTAGCTCTGATTCTGCTTGCATTAGTTTTTTTGTATGACATTGATTGTTCAATCAAGATATTGTTTCTATGACTTAGATGAGTTTGTGGCATGTATGAATGTAGAAGTAGTTCTTTTGATTCTTTTAGGGTAGTGATACTGCTGAGTTGATGCTTTGCCCTCTTTTGAGTTGATGAGATGATTTGAGAATGGGGAAAACCATGGAAAGGTCATTTGTTTGGGGGGAATTTTGCTCAAAGCCTTGTTCTAATAAGTAGTTTGGTTTTTGAGGGAGGGGGTGCATGTCTCATGTGTGCCCACTCACAAATTATTCGTTATAAAGTATCCCAAGATGATGTTTCATGCTTATATGCAATTTTATTTCCCTTTACACTTATAAGAGTAGAGACTAGATAAATGGTAAGACAAATATCCTGTGTCGTTAAATACGATTTAATGACATGTCAAACCCAAAAGGATAGGAAACACACTAACAATAAAACATGACCATTGAGTGTGAATTACAACCAAAATATTTAACTGGAGTAGGAGACGGAAAGTTACAATGTACCACAACCGAGCCAACTATTTCACAAGGCGAGGAAGACACTGCTCGATCAAGTTGTTGCCTCTTGTGAGCCATCTCGGCCGTTCGTGTTTGTAACGCTAAAGTCCACTAGTTCCTTGTCAATAATGTCACAAATTAACTCCTTGACATTTTCCAACAAAGATCCAAAGTTGATGCTGACCGTTAGGGACGTCAGTGCAGATGTGGTATGATTCAATTAGGACCCTATGGATTGCCGCTGACCCTAAATCATACAACCCATTGGTATCAATCTTGCTTTACATCTCTCTCAACCTAGACCAAGGGATTGGCTCCTATTCTCCTTCTCCCTCCTATACAATCCAGTAGACTATTGCTGCCCCTAACTCATATAGCCCCCTGGCATTGACTGTAGTCTTGTGCCTCCACCTGGATCAAAGAGATTTGGCTCATATTATTCCTTTCTCTTCATAGCCCAAGCACTGTTTTAAATATAGACTTATTTGTTGTTTTTGAGTGCTAAATATCATGACTTGGAAGTAGATATAATTTAGAGTTTTGTCCATCAATGCTGATCTGACAATATCTGATCAATGCATAAATTATAATATTTGTTGTTTTTCATTTATTCTTTAAATTTAAAGGTATAACCTATAAATCATATATATTATATGTGAATTTTTGTTGCACATTTTTCTTTTTGTTGTATGACATGAATATGCCTCCAATAATGTATTCACTATTCACCTTTAGGTTTTATTATTTTATTAGATAGATGACACTTGGGACATTATATATAAGCTAAATTCATCAATGTGTGCGCGAGTGTGTCTGTAATCTTTCATGTGTTTTGTTGCCTTCTGTTTAATTATTTTCTCGACATGTTGCTTGACATCCTCTACATGATATGGGGTTGTCTCTTCTCAGATTGAGATTCTTTGCGGACAAAATAAGCAGTATGCCAGAGGAACGTCCGGAGTGCTTAAATCTTCTAGAGTTGTTTGCAATTGGTGAATGCTATCACCCATTATTTAAATATGTGTATTGAGTAGACACTTGTTGGCTTTTCTTCTACTCCAATTGCTTATGTCTAATTGTGTCAAGGTTGGGGTTTCCACCATTGTGGGTTAGCAATGAGTTTTAGCTCACTCTTTTCTTGATATTGAGATTTGAGAGTATGCTTGATTCTAGGACATCAACGATGCTTGCTCCACTGCAAGGCCATGGATTAGGGGTCATTCTCATTCTAGGAAGGTTTAAATAACTCGCAAAATTTAATTGCATGGGACATTCTCACACAAATGATCCTCTTGGATGTTGATGCCTCGTCCATAGAAATAATGAAGTGGGAGTGTATAAAAACTTTCGACCTTAGAGACTCGGCCTTCCTTCCAGAATCTAGGTGCAGATGGTTGATATTTTCGTTTCCCATGCAAATGTCCTTTTCAAATCAACACAGTTAAGTTGCGCGGGGACGAGAAAGGATAAGGGTAGGCGTGGCCGTTAAACCCAAATACCAAATGCCAATTTAGATATTTAAATTATCCTACCCTAATGTGTAATGGGTACAAGTTTCTTGTACCCTATATGGTAAACAACTATAAGAAAAATATTATTTAACTTGAAAATACTAATTTTCTCCGCAAATGCAACTTTGACTAAAACTATATTTTGTAGAAATAGTATGGAATATACTAATATTTCCTGGTTTTGATTTTGATACTTTCCAACTATTCGTTGCACCATTTTCATCCAAGTGACTTTACATTCTACCTACTTTTATCACAACCAGAGGCCACAAACTAAGCGGTAGATTGAAAATCTTATAACACCCATACTCTTAAAGTTCTAAAGGCCAGATATTTTATAAAGGTATTAATGGGTGTTTGCAATGAAATTGAAGTGCACTATAAGTTAATTGGTTGAAAATGCATGAATCATAAACTCATAAGGGTAAGTATGTGCGTTGCTATGGATTTATTACCCTTACCTTAAACAGGTAGAGGTGAGTGGTTAAAGGTAAAAAGATTTTGATGGGGACATCAATATCATAAGAAAATTTGAATTTAGTCTGTATTTTTAGTCTAGTATTTTTTTCTTTTATTTTATTTAGTCTCTTGTTTTCATGTTTAGTCCCACATCGACTATGTGGAGAAAAATCAATAGTTATAAGCCTATTTAAAGATCCTATTGCTTTCAATAAACTAGATCAGAATTAATGTTTTGGGATTTTTCTCCTTGAGGGGGCGTACCTCCCATGGCGGGGTGTGAAGCCTACCTGTGAAGTTAAGATCGAGCGTGTGACGTGAACAACACGAGGTCAAGATTGAGGAGTGTGTGATGTATAGCGACGTGAGATCCAGGAAGGTAAAAAACTTTTTCATTTATCTATTAAGTAATCTTTAGTTATTTTTTTCTATTTCTCACCTTTTTCTAAAATTTGTAGATCCCTCTCTTTTGTTTCACATCAATTTGTATCAGAGCATAGTTAGGAAAAAGTAATGAGTGATGAAAATTAAATTGTAATACAAGTTTCTTGCGAAAAGATTCCTGATGTGACATCGGTACAATTTTTTTGAACCATTCATTGCGAATGTTGAAATGAATTGGTAATCCCGGTGAGGAGTTGATGCAATTTGTTACTTCATTCACTTTCTTTTTCTTCTCTTTTGTTAAAATTTCAAAAAAAATCATATCCTAAGTATCTTTTCATCCAATCTTTCAACTCTCTATCACAAATCCTATCTTAACCACAAAATCAAATCCTCTCCACAAAAATCAGAATCTTACAATCCAATCCTTAGTCACAGAAAGAAAAAAATTTAAATCCTAACCTTTTTATCTCCTCATGTATCAAAATCTCAAACACCAATCTCTCTTAGCCACAAATATCCTCTAGAAAATCCAAATAAAAATGTAAAAATTTTACTGTTAGTCTGTTTCAAATCCCCCACAAAATTCCAACAAAAAATCTCCCAAAATCAAAACAAATTACTATTCATATCTTTGACGTTATCAAACCTCTTCTCACGCGATCTTCTTCTCTTTCGTTCCTTTCTCTGCAACCTCAGCCCAAAGAACCCAATCCATCCACAATCTCTTCTTCATTCTTGCTTTGTGCCATTAATTGACAGCCAACTGCCGCCACCTTTCTCCATCTTCGAATGCCTTCTTTCCCAGATGCGCCTGACTGGTCTCCGCGACTTGCTCCTTTCCCTCTGTTGTCCCCTCGACAACCCTCCACCATCAACATCCTTACAATGACAACCTGCAACTACAACATCTCCAAGATCAGTATCAACTCAGCAATATCAAATCAGCAAATAGTGGAGTACACGCATCAATTATTCAACACACAAGATTCATATGGCAAGATTCATAGCTGTAGGTTCACCTAGGGGGGTGAATAGGTGATGGCTAATCTAATGGTCACTTAATGCCAAATAATGCGGAAGTAAAAACTATTATGACCTAAACAAACTATTTAAACTAAACACTACGTATAACACAAGAGTGTAGCCGAATTCCCCGTGAAGGGCTCTAGACTAACTCCTCTAGATTCCCCTAGAATGGGTTGAGGTGCCGCGTTGGCTCTCTTGGTTAAATACAAGTGTTAGCAAACAACCCAAGCAAGTATATCAATATAGCACACAATGTATATCAAGCATGAAAAGATAAACACAATATAAGCATGCAAGATATAGACAAGAGATAGAGAGAGAGTGAGTGAGCAATCGCAAACACAAGGGATTTATTTCGAGGTTCGAGCACACTTGCTCTACATCCCCGACTTCGACACACGAAGGATTTCCACTATGCACGATCCCGATGGATCTCTCCTTGGTGCCGCAACACCTACAATCCCTCGGACTCCCTAGTCCCGTACACACGCAAGCCCCACAAGCTTGCCGAGGCCGCACCTCAAACCAAGAGTTCACAACCGAACTCTAAACCACCGCGAGCACACTTGCCCGCCTCCTCAAAGTACAAAGAAAAGATCTTTGGTGATCACAACATTTTGATCACCTAAAAGCACTCTCACTGCAACACTCCTATAGAATGAATAATCAATAGATGGCTCAAGTGTTTGTGTGAGAAAAACAAGGAAAGAGATGGTGGAGGAAAACTCAAAGAATCACTTTAAACACTCTTGATAAAATCCTCCCTTTAGATAGGAAATATTTGCTTTCAAATTTGTGGAGAAAAACCTCTGAAAAGGATTGAAAAAACTGGCTCAAAAACACTCTCCAAATCTTAGTGAAAACAATGGCCAAACCCCTAAATTTATAGGCTCAGAAAAACTAGCCGTTGGAGGTCTGTCAGGCCTAACGGTCGACCGTCCGGTCGACCGCCAACGGTCAAAAATCAGACCGTTGGAGCCTCCGGTCGACCGCCCGGTCGACCCAAAAGAACAGAGAGCACTGCTCTCAGTTCCGGTCGACTGGGTCGGCAGACCGGCCATCTGCCAGGTCAAGGCGTGCACGTCGTGCACGTCGGTCGACCGAGCCGGTTGGCCGACTTCAGCCCTAGTCGACTTGGTCAGTCGACTAGTCGACTTGCTGAAGCCTGAAACTGAAAAACTGGGATTTAAAACTTGGTCTTTTTGGCTCACATAAAATCCCATAAAATACTTAAAAATTTACAAAAATAGTTTTACCAATATACTTTGATAAACAAACATGCTTGCACAAAATCAAGGCATGTTATAAAAGATTGGACTATTTTTGTAAGTAGGAAAATATTGGCTCAAATGAAAACTTGTATTTTTTTCTAAAACTTGTTTTCCAAACTTCTTCATGATACAAAAACAAGATATTTTGAATTCATTAAATCATAGTGTGTATGGATATGATCCACTACACAATTAAGGTGAAATATCTATATTTTTGACATTAAGCTCTAAACTTGGTTTTGGATTAAAACATGTATATAAGAAAACACCAAAAACCAAAATGTATTTTTTCAAAATGAAAGTCTTTTCTAAATCTGAAGATTCTTTTATGAAAAGACAACTAAATCAAGAGTGTGTGTGTGTGTGTGATATATACTTGAGCAATCCACCAACTACTCTATCCTTTACATTTTAACTAAAACAAAATCTTCTAAAAACTAAATCTTATACCTAGACACAAGTCTTGATCTTGAAGTCTTCCTTGAAGTCTTGTCATCATCTTGACTTGGTCCAAATGCAATCCAACGAGCTCGACTCCTCTTGAGTACTTGATGTGATCTTTATGCACAAGCTCTTGAATCAAACGGTGTAAGCTCCAAAACTTGACTTTAAATCCTTTGTTGAAGCTCTACACCTATTAAGATCTTGATAACAAATCTGTCACTAATTAAACACAAGATCATTAGTAAACATAACTACATGAGTTGATCATCATCAAAACTAGAGTGATGGGCCTTTGGGCCAACAATCTCCCCCTTTTTGATGATGACAAAACTCATGAAGTTATATATGCATGGATTAAAGTAAAGCTTCAAAGAAGCTCCCCCTTAACTCATGCATACCAAATAAACAAAATAAATATGCAATGAGGCACATAAACATGTATGCAAATGTAGGAGTAAACATGCTAATCAAGCATAAAACAAAATCACAAAATCTTTTTCTCCTATTTGTAAAACAAAACATATATGCATAAACACAAATCTTAATCCCCCTTAAGTAAGGAAAACAAATACTTCTCCCCCTTAAGTAAGAAAAACATGCATATATCTCAAATACTTCTCTCCCTTTTTGTCAATCATCAACAAAGGGGTTAAAGTAAAAACAAAATCATCAAATCTTTCTCCCCCTTTTTGTCATAAACAAAGAGATCAATAAGGGGTCAAATCAAACATATCAATAAAAGGTTATATGCGATATACATTCATGAAGAGGAAGACGGTTAAGTAACTTCCCTATACATATACATTACATGAAAGAGGGATGACAAACCCTAATTCACATAACGTATAATATGTAATGCATAAGAGGAGATGTGAAGCTCCCCCTACACACGTGTACCACATAAAGAAGAGATTGTCAAGCTCTTCAATACACAATACACTCAACATGAATCTATATGTAGAAGAGATGTTAAGCTCTCCTTGCATATAGGCAATACAACTCAAATTTTTTTTAATTTTTCTTAAATTTTTTTTATTTTTTTATTTTTAAAAAAAGGTATCAGAGCTTTTGTAAAACAAACAAATTTTAAGATACCAAAATGAAAATAATCATTATTGTAAATCATATTGATACCAATTAAAATTTAACAAATATAAAGTTGAAACATATTGATACCAATAGTAAACATAATGATCAAAAATTTTTATTTTTCATCATAAACTTTGTGCTTTAAAAAAATGTGAACAATTGAAAGTTAAGCACATGAAAATCATATATATATATATATATATATATGAAATGAGTATACCAATTGACATTGATACATACATATATAAGAAAACAAAATATGAGTATATATAAAAATTATCAATTTAGATACCAATTGAAAAGATCCAATGATACCAATTGAAAATGACAATGTAAATCAAGTATATAACTCATAACTTATGCCTCCCAACCAAGTTCAAGATTAAAGTGTTTTTCACATAAAGCATACATGAACATGATCTCCCATCCATCCTCCCATTAAGGGTAGAGTTTTCAAAAATAGATTTGAAAATATTTTAGCATTGAAAATCACTACCAAATGAAGAATAATTAACTAGTTAAAATAATTTTTGAAAAACTAGTTAAAGATCCTTCAAAAACATGAAATCAAAGCATATGTATTTCATGAATCATACCAAATACAAGAATTGACACTCGATCTATGAAGCTCAAAAATATGTTCATGAAACAAAGTCATGACAAAATAAATGAAGTATGAGTGTACGAGAATCATGTATATAGCATTTACATGAAAATAGTCATTTAGGCTTAAAATGATCAAAACAAATTATTCATTTTATTTTATCAAACAAAACATGAAAAATTTATTTTTCATTAAAAATAATAAACTTCTAGGTATATGTATGATATATCTAAATCTAACAATATGCATACATATCCCAAACATAAAAGAGTCTATTAATAATGTTTGCATGAAGGCAAGAGACTCACGGGTAAACATGTATATTTATTAGATTTGAATTAAAAATACATATACATGAAGGAAAACATGAAGAATTGGCAAAGCATGTATAAATGAGAATCATCAAAACTACTCTATACATATGCATATAGTGGGTACAAATGAGCATGAAGTGCAATCATATATAAAACAAATGTAGCTCACTATTTGTACATGTATAATACAAGTTTTGATAGAAACTACATTTAAGCATGTTTTTACCACATGAAGCACATAAAACAAATAAAGCATGATCATGCTAAAAATATCATGAATGAACAAGCATGAACATAAATAAAATGGGAGTTTAGAAATTGTTACCAACTCCAAAGCTCCAATCATGGTGGTTGTCCCACCAAAACCTCCTTGATAGCGATGCATCAATAAGTGTGTCCATCATATCCATTTGCATCCACCATCAAGGCACCATTCCTCTCACGTTTTGTGAGAGCCCTCACCTACATCAAAAACACACGGTGGGGGTTTTGGTACCCATTTTCTTTTGGGTCCTTGGGGGTTAGCTTTGTAAGGAACCCAAAAATTTTTATTAGCAAAATTTAAAATATGCAACTTGTCATAACAAAATTTTGCTAAATGGCCTTTGCGGCCACAATGTGTACATGTGTACACCTTAGGATGCTTATGTGTGTGGGTGTGATCATGACGTGCAACATAAGCATATGCATGATGTGAATGTGCATGAACATGTGGAGCTTGTTTCTTTTGAAACAAGGATTCCAACCTAGAATGATTGAATGCACAAGAGTTCAAAGTTGAACTCAAATTATTCATTTTATTTTTCAAATCTTTAATCTCATTAGTGGTGGCATGTAAAGCATGATGAGATAAAGAATCATTTTTCTTTTTCTTTTTAGAAACAAAATCTTTTTCATTTTCAAAAACTTTTCTTTTCAAAGATTTATTTTCTTGAAAAACAACTTCCTTTTGTTTTTCCACCAAATCAATTTTATCCTTCAAAATATTGTTTTCTTCACACAAATCATTCAATTTTGAAAATAAGGAAACATTCTCATTTTTCAAATCTTCCTTTTCTTTTTCTAAGCATGCAATTTTGTTTCTAAATGAATCTTGTTCTATATGCATGCAATCAAATTTCTTTTTCAAATTTTTATTTTCTTTCTTAATCATGTCATATTTCTCAAGTAGGAGTTGACAAAAAGTGGTAAGCTCATCATATGACATGTCCTCATCCTCGGATTCGGTAGTTACCTCAAGGGGGTTATCCCCTTGGACCATGTAGCAAACATTGGAAGGGTCGCTTCCAACATCCGAGTCGCCCCCGCATAGTATTGATCATTTTCGCCAAGGGAGATCAAAGTGTTCCAAACTACAAAAGCCAAATCAAGATTAGCAACCCTAGATAAATAATCATCATTTAGGGTAGATCTTAAAGCATGTAGGGCTTTTGTATTAGCCTCAAAATTTTTGCCATCTAAACAATATGCATTATTAGTAGTGGCAAGATAAACATGAATGCCTAGGGCCTTGAGGTACAAAGACATCTTAACCTTCCAAACTTAGATGTTAAGAATGTCAAAGGTGGGTGGTGACATGAAGTCCATGGTGTGTGTACAAAAATATTGTGATTAGCCTAAAAATGAGGATCTTTAACTCTAGGTTGTAAGACCCAAATCAGAGTACCAAGCTCTGATACCAATTGTAGGTTCACCTAGAGGGGGGGTGAATAGGTGATGGCTAATCTAATGGTCACTTAATACCAAAAATGCGGAAGTAAAAACTATTATGACCTAAACAAACTATTTAAACTAAACACTACGTATAACACAAGAGTGTAGCCGAATTCCCCGTGAAGGGCTCTGGACTAACTCCTCTAGATTCCCCTAGAATGGGTTGAGGTGCCGCGTTGGCTCTCTTGGTTAAATACAAGTGTTAGCAAACAACCCAAGCAAGTATATCAATATAGCACACAATGTATATCAAGCATGAAAAGATAAACACAATATAAGCATGCAAGATATAGACAAGAGATAGAGAGAGAGTGAGCAATCGCAAACACAAGGGATTTGTTTCGAGGTTCGAGCACACTTGCTCTACTTCCCCGCCTTCGACACACGAAGGATTTCCACTATGCACGATCCCAATGGATCACTCCTTAGTGCCGCAACACCTACAATCCCTCGGACTCCCTAGTCCCGTACACACGCAAGCCCCACAAGCTTGCCGAGGCCGCACCTCAAACCAAGAGTTCACAACCGAACTCTAAACCACCGCGAGCACACTTGCCCGCCTCTTCAAAGTACAAAGAAAAGATCTTTGGTGATCACAACACTTTGATCACCTAAAAGCACTCTCACTACAACACTCCTATAGAATGAATAATCAATGGATGACTCAAGTGTTTGTGTGAGAAAAATAAGGAAAGAGATGGTGGAGGAAAACTCAAAGAATCACTTTAAACACTCTTGATAAAATCTTCCCTTTAGATAGGAAATATTTGCTCTCAAATTTGTGGAGAAAAACCTCTGAAAAGGATTGAAAAAACTGGCTAAAAAACACTCTCCAAATCTTAGTGAAAACAATGGCCAAACCCCCAAATTTATAGGCTCAGAAAAACTAGCCGTTGGAGGTCTGTCAGGCCTAACGGTCGACCGTCTGGTCGACCGTCAACGGTCAAAAATCAGACCATTGGAGCCTCCGGTCGACTGCCCGGTCGACCCAAAAGAACAGAGAGCACTGCTCTCAGTTCTGGTCGACTGGGTCGGCAGACCGGCCATTTGCCAGGTCAAGGCGTGCACGTCGTGCACGTCGGTCGACCGAGCCGGTCGGCCGACTTCAGCCCTAGTCGACTTGGTCGGTCGACTAGTCGACTTGCTGAAGCCTGAAACTGAAAAACTGGGATTTAAAACTTGGTCTTTTTGGCTCACATAAAATCCCATAAAATACTTAAAAATCTACAAAAATAGTTTTACCAATATACTTTGATAAACAAACATGCTTGCACAAAATCAAGGCATGTTATAAAAGATTGGACTATTTTTGTAAGTAGGAAAATATTGGCTCAAATAAAAACTTGTATTTTTCTAAAACTTGTTTTCCAAACTTCTTCATGATACAAAAACAAGATATTTTGAATTCATTAAAGCATAGTGTGTATGGATATGATCCACTACACAATTAAGATGAAATATCTATGTTTTTGACATTAAGCTCTAAACTTGGTTTTGGATTAAAACATGTATATAAGAAAACACCAAAAACCAAAATGTATTTTTCCAAAATGAAAGTCTTTTCTAAATCTGAAGATTCTTTTATGAAAAGACAACTAAATTAAAGTGTGTGTGTGATATATACTTGAGCAATCCACCAACTACTCTATCCTTTACATTTTAACTAAAACAAAATCTTCTAAAAACTAAATCTTATACCTAGACACAAGTCTTGATCTTGAAGTATTCCCTTGAAGTCTTGTCATCATCTTGACTTGGTCCAAATGCAATCCAACGAGCTCGACTCCTCTTGAGTACTTGATGTGATCTTTATGCACAAGCTCTTGAATCAAACCGGTGTAAGATCCAAAACTTGACTTTAAATCCTTTGTTGAAGCTCTACACCTACTAAGATCTTGATAACAAATCTGTCACTAATTAAACACAAGATCATTAGTAAACATAACTACATGAGTTGATCATCATCAAAACTAGAGTGATGGGCCTTTGGGCCAACAATAGCAACAACCGCCACCACATCATGTATACTCGATGGGGTGAGTTCTTCCTACCTGACGAGAATGATGGGGACATCAATGTCATGAGAGAATTCGAATTGAGTCTGTAATTTCTTTTTTGAGTTTAGTGTATTTTTTCTTCTTTTTTATTTAGTCTCTTGTTTTCGTGTTTAGTCCCACATCGATTATGTGGAGAAAAGTCAATAATTTTAAGCCTATTTAAATGTCCCATTGCTTTCAATAAAAAAGACTAGAATTTTGAGAAAAATTATTTCGGATTTTTTCCTCCTTGAGGGGCGTGCCTCCCATGGCAAGGTGTGAAGCCTAACTGTGAAGTTAAAATCGAGCATGCAACGTGAAACGACGTGAGATCAAGATCGATGAGCATACGGTGTGAAGCTGCGTGAGATCCAGGAAGGTGAAATGCCTTTTCATTTATCCATTATGTAATCTTTAGTTATTTCTTTCACCTCTCATCTTTTTTCAAAATTCGTAGACCCCCTCTTTTGTTTCACATCAGCTTTATCCTTACATGTTCCCAACTTTATAAGTTAGAAGTTTATCATTAAACTCATTGTGCATCACCATAAACCACAAGCACCTTCATCATTTGTTGCTAAGAGCATGATTGATTTCTCTAAGGGTAATGACTTTAGGCCCCCCATAATCTTTTGTTTTTGCATATATCATCTTAATTGACCAATTGATATCCACCTGTTCACCCTAAGAACTGTGAGTATTTTTCTATTCACCCCAATTGACTAATGGATATCCACCTTTAGCTTGATTCTTGTGCTATTTGAATCTTCAATGAACCAAATATGATTCCTTATCAATTTGGGTAACTCAGCAGAAGATATGTTGTGTGATTGGACGGAAGATCCGAAGAGGAATTACATACACTGTATCATGGCTGGGTCCAGTTGTCTATCCCCTTCTCCAACTTGTTCAGAAGGGTTGCAGGGCGTGGTCTCTCCATGACGGGCTGAAAGTCCAGGGTATTTGAACGGGAAGTTATCTATTGGGAACTGAAGATAGATGCCATCAAATATTGATGAAAATCACTTCTGCCTAGAAACATAAGGGTGCTCCCGTGAAAATTGATTTTGAGACCGAATTTGAAGCGGAAGGGAATCCGATCCTTGTTTAAAGTTGGATTTTCTAAAGAATATAATGTCATCAGTGGATGGTTCTGACCACATTATGCTGTTTGTGGTTCGGAGACCTTAAATGCCATGGTTTTTGCTATATCCAACATCTTGTTTAAGCCATTGGTCATCGTCACAGAAACGCAGAAGCCACATATAATCTTCTTTGTCTAACTTTTCTCCTGGAGATGGTTGCTCACTAAAAACACCATGACTTCAGAGATTGACTGATCTTAGCCAGACTTTGATATAGGCAACTTACTTATCGCCTAATGCATGCCAGTTCTAGAAGGAAATCCCATTCAACCTTGTCAAATCTTTTCTCACAGTCTGGTCCTAAGATGGTTTGCTTCTTCTGTTACAATGCTGCATCATGTATAGCACTGGCAATCCCCTCTAGGATGTCCATGCCGACGAAAAGTTAAATGTTGTTCGTCTACCGAGGGCCTATTTGGTTGTCGTAACTGGCCGTAATTCGTAAGTCGTAATTGGTAAAGTCTTTTACAGTCGTAAATGAGTTACATTCATGTAAGCTTTATGGTGTTTGGTTAGTAATATAAAATTGTAAGTGGAAAAGTATATTGTGCTTTACGGTGTTTGGTTGTCATAATGTGTAAGTCGTAAGTGAAAAAGTTGACCACAAAATTAACTATTTGGTGATTTAAAAAGTTTTCATATTTCAAATAAATATTAAAAATGCTAAATATTAAAAAATTTTAATATTAACATAAAAAAATAATACAAATTTGCATGACCACAAAATTAACTGTAACTGGGCTGTAAGTGAGTGGTAATTGGGTTACAAGTGAGTGGTAATTGGGTTGTGTAAGTCTTTTACGAATTACGGTCCAAACAAACGCCGTAGTTGTAATTTGGTTGTAACTCATTTACGAATTACGGAAATTTACGCGAAACAAACGGCCCCTGAGTCTCCTAGGAGATCCTCAGGTTTGTTGGCTTGAATTTAGCATTTGGATTTAAGAGAGAGATTCTGGAGACTGATAGGCTAGGCCCTCTAGTTACCATTATCTTTAGTTAGCTTCTTAATTAGGAGGTTACTTCTGAGAAATCAGTCATTTTCCTTGCTAAATCCTTGTGAACAACCCCCCATATGCATGTCTTTGACTGCAAAATTCAATGACACTTTTCCGTTTGGGTGAGCATCCTAAAAAATAAAAATAGTGCAGAATGCTTTGTCTGAATATTCCTAATAGAGATTCAACTACGGCTCTACTTCTAGACTTGGCAAATAGAATCTTGATTCAAATAGCCATGGTATATCATTAGTAGGTATATTGGTTAGAAATTGCTATATCAAACAACAGTTTTGATTCTATTGGTTGCTCCAATTCTGAAGAATTCTATTTTGGTACATAGGGATGGGGAAGAATGCTGAACCAAGATTCATTGAAGAATGGGTTCTTTGGTGTGGATGGTCTTCGTTCTCTGGGAAAGATCACAAAAGAGACAAGAAGCAATAGTGGCTTAGAGTTTGTTGTAGGTGGTGGTGATGCATGCTTTTGGGATACCAAATTTGTGGCACTTGTTCCATTTGTTCATGTTGGGGGATTTGGCTTGGATGATCATAAAGTAGCAATTCTCAATGATCATGATAGAGCCACTGGAGATAATTTGTACTCAAGATTTCAGTAGAGTTTACATGCTTGACAACTTTGATTCTATCTCACTTTAAGTCATGTCCAAGGAATACCCCTATTGCTTTTTGCGAAACTATAAAGGTGAAATTTTCTATCCACCTTGAATTTTTTCATATTACATATGACTTGGTACAATGCTGGGAAGACTCAAATTTCAAGTTATATGATGTTTGTGACGCTTGGTTTTTCTCGGTTATCCTTGATATAAAGCAACTTTAAATTATTAGGATGTCAGTAGTTCCACAGAAGTTTCAAAAGGGAGTGATGAGGACATCACACCAGTGTTTCTTTGCCTTAGATTATTTTTTAGTTTAGTTGTTATTTTATTGTGTTTTAGTACCACAATTGTTATATCCGAGAAGTGTCCTTTTGTAAACCCTATATATAGGTCTCAATACTTTTTTATTGGTAGACAATGATTAATGAAAATTTTTCAGTTCATATTTCTCGAGCTCTTGAGATTGGGATGTAAAGCCCGTGGTGTAAGGGGTGCGAAACCCGTGGTGTAAGGGGCAAATATATATTTTTCTTCTTTCTTTTTCTTAAACTCTAATTTTCGTTTCTATTTCTTCATTTCAAAACTCTAGTTTTTCTTTTCTTAGATGAAGGTGATTGCAATCCTCCCGTATTACATCAGTTTGGTATTAGAGTTTTGGTCTCAATCTCCTTCCAGATTTTCTTTCTCCTCTTATAAAATCCTAGCCTCTCAAACCCTAGTTTTAGATTTGAGACCTTAGATCTAGAACAAATCCAAGATCTAGTAAAAATATTGTTTAAAATTTCCCAAAATTCCCTTCGAAAATCCAAAAAAATATACTGTAGAAAAAAGAAAACCGAAAATTTCATCAAAATTCATCAAAATTTCCTAAAATCTACTGTTCCTCATCCATCTTCATCTTCAACACCTTTCTCCTTCTTTCTCTCAAGCCCAACCTCCCACCGCCGTCATCTCTTTTGCTCTGTGGCGCCCCGCCGACGACCGACCTTATGCCGACACAACCACTCTCAAAAGTTCAAGCCATCAACACCCATGACACCACCTGCGCTGCCTCTTTCACGCCTCCGCTGCTCAGATCCAATGCCACCATCTCTTCTCCTGCGAATACCGCCGCCCTCATCGTCACCGAAGCCTCGCCGAGGAGATCTCCAGATCTCGCCGACGTGGTCCACATTGAAAGTCGGCGTCGCTAGCCTCCACGCAGACAATCTCATCATCGTTGTGCAATCGTCTCTCCCCCACCACGACGTCATCCACCCGCTGCTACACCAGCCAGATCATCTAGCGACTGCCGCCTCACCCTTTAGAGCCCTCTTCGTCACCATTTCCTCCGACGCCGCCACGACAACACCAGATCAGCGTCGCCGACTTCCTCTAGGTCATCGTCGTCAACAGCAGGAAGCAACCTCACCGCCTTCCTCAAGCTTCACCGCCATAGTTCTTCTCCACCTTCCAAACCAGATTAACGACCAGAGCACCCACCTCCGCCATCCCTCGACGGTAGCCAAGGCATCCGCCGCCGCCACCTCTTGGCCGCCTCTCCCCTGTGACCTCAGACCTCCACCTTCGTCGCTGTGCTTTGCCGCCTTATCACCGCCGCCCATCGAGCCCCAATGCCAACCGACGAGTGTTGATCTCCGCCGCCATCACCTGCCTTCGCCGCCGCCTATAATCTCGTTGGGTTCATCAATCAGCAGCTTAGAAGAAGGAAGTTGTAGGTTAAATTAATTTGGGTTTACTCTACCCGACCCGTACCGGCAACTGAAGAAGAAAAGACGATCGAGTTTAAGCAGCATACCTGATCCTGATAAGCTATTGACTCTGGGTTTAAGTTATTAAACTTGAAGAACTACTGCACCTGACCCAACTAAAACAGTTCAGACCCGATAAGTAGATCAGACCCGCTAAGCACCAATTTTGGTTTTAGGCGGTTTCTCGGTCATCCGAAGCCCAAATCGAGCCGTTATCGAAGCAGTGAATTTGTTGAGATCAGCATTACGCTTCTACAGCCTTCGTATCAAGATTCGATCTTCGGTCATCTGCCAGATTTAGCGATTAGTACATCGGCAGTCTAGCCGAATCAGTACAACAGTAGTCCAAAGCTTGTTTTTGGCCCGATTCGCGCCCTTCTCGAGGCAGCCATCTTCCACTTATTATCGATGTCCAGGATTCTTGTGGATGACTTTCAGCTCTCCAGTGTGGGTTATTCTCTGACGATTCTTAGAGAAAATTTACGCTTGTACGTGAATGACTTATCCCTCAGGTGATATCCTAATTTGAGCTGAATTGTTAACTGTTAAATTACTTGTAATTACTATTTGAATTGTGATAATCTGTTGGTTGAGTTGCTATTTGCTTCTATTTAGTGGTTGCACCAGTGTTTGTCACTTTTTATCATTTTAGGATTGCATTTTTCCGCATTTAGAACTTAAACTTTAGGATATTTTTTCACTTAGTGCATGCATTTAGTTTACTTGAGTTTAAGATTCTCCACTGCATCTGCTTCATTGTTGAATTTTGCATTTGAGCCATCATGATTAGTCAATTTTATAGGGATTGCCTCGTAGACCAGCTACACAATCTCCGTCAGGGTCATATATCCGTTTAGGATTACATAGCCATATTTAAGGACTTAACCCATCGTAGTAACATGAGAGAACATCATTATGAGACTATAACTAAGTTTGTTTAGGGTTTACGGCCTAAAATAATGCGTGCTATGATTACTGCCCCTATGATTTAAGCACCGTTGAAGAGGCCTTTGATGTTGCATTAAAGATAAATTTGACTTTCAAAATGTTAGTCAATGCCAAGGCCCGCTATTCTAAGTGTGAAGGATATGAACATTACGATTATCAATGTCTCTCGGAGAGTCAACATGTTAGAAGTGTGTCTAGTGATGATGTTGACGACTCGAAGGTTGTTGAGAATGTATACGTTCCTTCTAAGACTGTTAGTATAATTAAAGACATAGCAGCTGGTTCCGACACACTGATTATTGATGAGGTCCACATGTCTTCTGTAGTACCAGTGATGACGTGGATTAGATAGTTGAGCTTAACACACCCCAGTGCCTTGTAAGTCATTCGAGTTTCCTTGTGTGATTGTGTCAAATATAGTTTTATGACCATTTCAATCGTTTCATGTTTTAGTGAGTCACTGGAGTTCCTTGCCATGATCCAGCAGATAGTATTTAGTGCTCTTTTTTGATTGTTTGGAGTTCGTGTCTAAGTTCAATATACCCTCATCTGCAGGGTTAGATGTGTGCCCTCCTAGGCATCCTAGATATATCATTTTCCCATCTTTAGGAATTTTGCTTAGAGTGCTTACTGCATTGCATTTGCCTGTTGCACATATTGACGATATCACTAGGTCGATAGCAATTTACATAACACCTATAAATTTATTGCATATCCATATAGTATTTGACATGAATTTGCACTTAATTAAGGTGATGGTTACGAGTCATCCTGAGGCCGTGAGGAAGTTGCACACTTAGGCGTTCATATTTCGATAGGATTCTGAAGATGAGTCTTTTCATCGCTTATGAGTTGGACATTCCATGGGATCCTGGTATCAGTTCTGTCTTCAGCATGGATGATGCATCTCTGTCTGCTATCGGGGCTTTGATCGAGTTGCCATCTTTTACAATCGATTCGTTACAGAGGTCAGCTCCACCTCCACCATCATGGTCTCGATGTGATGTACCACCATTGCTGCCACGACCAACGCCTTGGCCCGATTGTGATGCTTCGTGAGGGGTGCCCTCACTCGACAGGCTCGAGTTTCTCTCCCCAGGGGAAATGATGAGAACATCACATCAATGTTTCTTTGCCTTAGTTTATTTTGGGTCTAGTTGTTACTTTTTTTGTGTTTTAGTATCACATCAGTTATATCCAAGAAGTGTCCTTTTCTAAAGCCTATAAATAGGCCTCAATACTTTCTTATTGCTAGACGATGATTAAATGAAAAATTTTCAGTTTATATTTCTTGAGTTTTTGAGATTGGGGTGTGAAGCCCGTGGCGAAAGGGGTGCGAAGCCCAAATTTATCCTTTTCTTTTTTCCCCTTAAACTCTAATTTTCATTTCTATTTCTTATTTCAAATCCCTAGTTTTTTTTTTCATTTCTTAGATTGAGGGTGATTGTGATATTCCTGTATTACATCAGGGAGGAGAAAGTATTTTGCATGAAAGTTGTGGTTAAAGGCCTTGCAAATCCCATCATAAATAGGAAAACTATATTTGTTATTGGGGAGGGGGGGTGTGATATACATTACATCATTAATGATGCAATTCTATCATGCAATAGGAAACTATTCGTTTTTTTTCTGGTATCTGTCACCTCTTTAAAGCTATATGCACACATCTTTTAGGAGAGGTTTTATGCAATTGTGTTCAAGATTTTCGTCAGATCCCTCTGCTCACCTTGACATTTGGGATTCATAACATGTGTATGGAATTAGTAAGCTTCTCTAGTCTACACTAGCCTAATCATATATTCTGCTTATTTTCTGGAGAAAGACTCATCAAAGAAGTTATGTAAGCATCTTGACTCTCTGTCGCGAACCTAGACTCGCAGTCACTTTATTCAGTTGTTCTGGGTTATTTATGTAGGCTGTTAGCCTTTTATATGAAGGAATATATTTCTCAGTGAAATTAGTTACCCGACTCTATATATAAGGGAATTTATGTTCCGATGAGATTAGTTAGCTGCTTTTCTTTATATGAAGGAATTTGTGTTCCAACTGTAGTTGTTTGTTCCTTCTTGACTCATTTGTTTTTTTTTTTTCTATATAAACAAGGGCTTTATGCAGTTATCTTACTGATTTTTCTGGTGCAGATTAAAAGGGAAATAAAGATATTGCAGAATCTATGTGGCGGGCCCAACATTGTGAACTTAGTTGATATCGTTAGAGATCAACAATCGAAGACCCCCAGTCTGATATTTGAATATGTTAATAACACAGATTTTAAAGTGCTTTATCCAACTTTAACAGATTATGATGTTCGATACTACATTTATGAACTATTGAAGGTAAGTCAGTCATTCAATTTCCATAGTAAGTTACTTAATTTCACTGTATATAATGTAATGGAAAATTAGTAACTTGAATCAACTCTCTCTTGATTCTAATGCAGCTGTAATATAGGCTTGTCCCATTTTCCACGTCTTCTCCATGATGGTTTGACCATAAATGCTGTCTTGGAGTGAATATTTAATAATTATTTTGCCTATGTACTTTTACAAGGCTGTTGTCATCTATAAAATTGTATAAACTTCATAATGATGGACTAGCAAATTTTTAATATACCCTAATGTCAGGGAATATTGTTGATCAGTTTGAATCCCATAAAGACAAATAAGCTTGAACTGTATTCATGGAATTTCCACCTAAAAGCTATATTGTTGACACGTGGACCAACATTGAAACATTAGTGAAATGTTACGACAATGGGGCACATTAAACCTCATACCTATGAGTGGCTAATGATGTAAGACGGGATGGATCACAATCATCTTCAAGCAATGAAAAGAAAACTAAAGTTTTGCAAGGAAGAAAAAGAAAATGGGAATTAGGGTTTAAGAAAATGGATAACTTTGAGATTCACACCCCTTACACCACAAGCTTTACACCCCAATCTCAAGAACTCATGGCTCAAGAAATTTAACTAGCAAATTTTAATTCATTCATTGACTAATAATAAAAAAAGTGTGGGGCCTATTTATATAGGTTTTAAAAAAGTTTAGTTTAGAATTTAACCGATGTGGTACAAAAATAAAGAAAAATAAAATAGCTAACATAAAATAAAATAAAGCAAAAGAAAATAGACTAAATGGATGGATGCAACACGTGATGTCCTCATTATTTTCTCTGAGGCGGGGAAAACTCGACCCTGTCGAGTGTGAGCTCCCCACACAAAGCATCTCAATTGGGTATGGTGGTGGTTGGGGAACTGTCGGTTGTGCATCAAGTCCGAGCCACGGCGGTGGAGGTGTAACTGGCATCTTTGACGGACCAGCTGCAATCGATAATAGACTTGAAAAGGCACATGCAGTAGAAAGAGTCGATACTCGTTCTACTGAAAATCGAACTGATACCAGAGTCCCATGAGAAATCCAACTCATCACTAATGAAAATAATCTTTCTTAAAACTCTAGAAGGACATATATGTTAAGCGAGCAGCTGACTCATAGTTCCGAGAGGGGAACCTTTCAGAGTAATTCGTAACCATCATCACATTTCTAACTGTAAATTTCTGCAAAATACTATGTGAGTAGGCAGTAAATTTGTAGTTATTATTGCAAATTGTTATCTGTTTACGAGTCTCATGCATGCATTTCGGGCAATTTCAATGCAATAAACTCACTAGTAAAACTCCTAAAGATATGACAGAGATATATGTGTTCCCTAAGAGGACATATCACAGACCGTGAACGGTATAACATCACTAGGACCCACAGAAATATGATCAAAGTCAGAAAATAACCCAAATATTTACTAAAAGAAGAAACATTAGGAGTAATTTATTGAACCATGGTAAAGAATTTCACTAACTCACTAGAAAAGAAAAAGCTAGGAGCAACCACATAATCACAACCTGCACGAGATAACTCAGATTGCTTACTAAATGTAACGACGCTAACGTCAACTGTTTCAAGCTGAATTCCAACCTCTATCATAGGTACGATAAGTAAATACTTAGCAAACTGTACAACATACTCAAGATTAATAGTATCATTTTCTGAAACATCGATATTATTAGATACGAGTGTACTAGACTCAACTAATGCTTTTTGAATGTTACTAATTTTCTATTCATAAACAGGAGTTTCATCCAGTGTAGGTGTACTAGACTTTATTAGATCATCATCACTAGTAACCTCAATGTGGACATCATCGACAGTCTTGTAATTATCAATGTCTTCAATTTGCACATATCAGTATGTTTACTCTTCGAGGGGCACTGATAATCATAATGTTCAATTCTCCACACTTAGAACACTTGATTGAGGGGCACTCGTAAGTATAATGTACATATCACTCAGACGTAGAACACCGCTCTTTGGTTTGAAAGTGGACAATTCTATCTTTAAAGCCAAAAGAAACATCTCTATACATACTTCATGACACATAAAATCATCTCTCTTTTAAAATCAAGTCTCAATTCGTTATAAAACATATATATAGAGGAAGATGATTTATCTTAAATTCACATTCAAATACAAGCTCCTCAAGTTTAAGTTGATACTTCGTAACAGGCAAGTCTCTCAGACGTAGGTAAAACAATTCTTTAAAAACTCGGGATCTAGAGGGAATAAATTTCTCCTTAAGCTTTTCTTTCATTTCACCTCACGTCTTTATAGCTTTTGAGTATGTTCTATCTAGTTGTCTTTCTATGTTAGTCTAATAATTTCAAGCTCTAGATTTTAGTTTATACGTAGGAAACCTGACTCTATGAAAGTTCATAGAAATCAAAATAGTAGTCTAGGTGCACTATCTAATCACAAAATTCATGGGGGGTCATATATACCATAAAAATCGGGAGGCGCTTCACTGCTTTCTCGTTAGACTTTTTTCTCTTCTGACAACACGCCTATCATAATAATATTTTCTCTATTGCTTGTTTGTGTGTCATGACACGCCAATCATAATAATTATTCTCTCTACTGTGTTGTGAATTTGTGTTTTATGACTCTAGGGGACGCAATCAAAGTCTCATGTTAAATTCAGACATATCTACAACTTAACCTAAGACAGACTGCAATGTAAAAGAATACAAGCGGATGATTATGCGAAATTCTTAAACTCAAATGCAACTAAATGCATGCACTAGATAAAAATTACAATGTTAAAAGGCTCAATCTCTATATACAAATAAATGCAATTCTAAAGGATCATGTTAAGCAACCAACACATGAGATCAATAAACATCAACAATTAAGTATAATAAACTACAAATAAGTGCACAACCATTAAAGTATGCAAGAAATGAACAATTAAAAACTAAATCAAGTTATGATATTATATGAGGAGACGAGTAGTCATGTTCAAGGATAAGTCTTGTAAGAGTCTTTAGACAACTCTCCACAACTGATGGCTGAAATTCTTACAGGGAAGCTCTGAAACAGCTGCAACATGGGCTGGACACGACTAGAAGAAGAAACTTTCAGAACAGCTCAAATCAGACTTGAAATGGGCGCAAAACAGCTTCTGTACCAACTTAAGCTGAGTTCGGCCAAGTCGGACTGAGTCAAGAACCGAGTCAACACCGATTTAAACTGAGTAAACTTGGGCTCTACTCCTTGAGTCAACTTGGGTCGATTCGAGTCAGGCTGGAATGCTAACGGGTCAGATCCTGATTGCAAGCGGGTTGGGTTTCTTTGCGGGTTTGGCAACTTAAATCCGAAATCAAACCAAACCTAAAATCAAACCCTATCTCTGAGCTGCTACAGGTGAGAGCTTGCGAGCAACGGTAGCGGTGATGGTTGTTGTCGAATGAGGCTATGGACGAGGACGTTGAAGAAGACGCCGACGAGGGCGACGCCGACGACGAAATCAGTCACAGACGACGTGATCTAGAGCAGAGGGAGGTGGTGGCCGAGGATCTGAAGGCGGTGGAGCTACTGTGACGTCGACAACGGTTCTGAAGATGGTGACGAAAACAGCTTGAAGGCGGTGGAGCTGCGGCGAGGTCGGCGGTGGGTGGTGAGTGACGAGAGGAGACGGCGAGATCTGTCGTGTTGATGACGAGGGCAAGGCTGCAGCGGCGCTGATCTGGCATCATCATGATCTCGTCGAGTGGACGTGGTGGTTAGATTGGCGACAGTGATGTGGTCGGGGACGATGGTGGCTAGCAGGCGGTGACGTGGTCGGGGCTCAGTTGGATCTGAGCGAGCGTCGATGGGATCCAGGAGCACGCGGTGACAGTTTGCGGCATTCGGCGGCGTCTAGGACAGTCGGCGGTGTGGAGAGGGGAAATCAGGGATGACGGGAAGTGACGTAGGGGATCTCAAGGCGGGAAGGCGGCGAGAGGCAGGAACTAGAGTTAGGGTTCTTTAATGTTGCAGGTGAGAGAGGGGAAGGAGAGAGTGGAACAATGTAATTTAGGATTTCTTTTTGGGATTTTCGAAGGCATTATTGGGGAATTTTGGGACAATTTTTTTTTAGGACAGGTCTCGGGTTTTGGGATTAGGTTGAGGGTTTTGGGATCAGTTTTTTTCAATTTGGAGAGAGGTTAGGTTTTTGAATTTTTTTTGAAGAATAGAAGTAGGTTTTAAAGAGACGGGCTAGGGTTTTGGCAAATGAAAGATGAAGAATTTGAAGGGTAACCAAATGTTCTGATACCAAAATTGATGTAAGACGGGATGAATCACAATCACCTTCAAGCAATGAAAAAGAAAACTAGGGTTTCGCAAGGAAAAAAAGAAAATGGGAATTAGGGTTTAAGAAAATGTATAACTTTGGGTCTTACACCCCTTGCACCATGGGCTTCACATCCCCATCTCAAGAACTCATGGCTCATGAAATTTAACTGGAAATTCATTCATTGACCAATAATAGAAGAAGTCTGGGGCCTATTTATAAGCTTTACAAAAGTTCAGTTTCAAAGTTTAACCGATACTGAAACAAAGAAAAATAAAACAACTAACATAGAATAAAATAAAGCAAAAGAAACTAGATTAAATGGATGAATGCAACACATGATGTCCGCATGAGCTAATAGGTCTAAAACCCATTATGACCCAAAAGAGTAAACCCCTATTGTAGTCTTAGGTCTAAATATATTTAATAAGTTAACCTTCTTTTTGTCTATTTCATTCCATGTGTGACTAAACCCATCTTGTATCATTTTATCTACTTGATTGGATGCAAGACACCTAATCTCAAAAGAGAAATTTGCTATCTCCAAATTAGGTGCAATTATGATTCAATTGCCACCCATGTTATGTTTCAACCTATGCATTAAGATTTCTCTGCAACATGCTGCAATAGCAACCCAATAAAGATTTTGAATTTTCATCTCATTTTGTCTGATTTTCCTTAACAGGTTAGATCTTTCCATCCATTTTTCTTGCAAGCATGTGGTTATACATGTATAGTGTAAATCACATGTGCATTGTAATTGCTCGGTACAGAGACAAATAGAGCCAACAATGTGTTGCATTTCTCTTACCAGGGAAGTGAGAAAGGGGCAACATTTTGTACCATTTCGTAGTTCATAGTCTCCCTCTCTAATTGGTCATATCAAATAGTACCATTTGTTCCTCTTATCATTAGCAACTAATAGATTTCAATAGCTTTGTCTTTAGTGGGTGAGGATAGCCTGATACATTTCTCTCGTGCTTCTTGAAGAAGGCAAAATATCCTAATGTCAACCCACCTAGCACTCTTTATCTAATATCAAAATTACTATTAAACATAAATCATCAGTAATTTTACTTTCCCTATTTTGTGGCCTTAATTGCATTTTTTTTCTGCTACTCCTGCTAAAATCAATTCAGCTTGATACTTTCCTTAATTTACTATATCAGATAATGTTATATCATTAGGAAGTCTTATCATGTTACATTATCTTTCTCAGCCTACAGCATCCATCCTCTGCAGTATTATATTCAGTGTTTCTATTAAATCTGAAATTTTATAAAATCAGGGTGACGTTGATGCTCCTATTGGACCAATTGGAATTCTCTTTTTAGCTTTTCAGATCTTTAGCTAGCGCCACATCTATTCCAATACTTGTTTCTTCTCTTTGATCTGTGCACGTTCTTAATATGCCCCCCTTCTTTGTATTGTATAAATATTCAAGGCCCTCACATGCTTGCTACAGCAAAAGAGTAACGGTTCTCGAATAGATTTCAAAATTTGGTTTTCTTGGGTCTTTGCGCAGAAATTATCATTTTACGTAGAAAATATTAAATTGATAGTCTTTAATTTTAGACATTTTTGTAGGCGCTAGACTACTGTCACTCTCAAGGTATCATGCACCGAGATGTAAAGCCTCACAATGTAATGATTGACCACGAGCAGCGAAAGCTTCGTTTGATTGATTGGGGTCTTGCAGAATTCTATCATCCAGAGAAAGAGTACAATGTACGAGTTGCTTCTAGGTCTGTTCTTTCATACACTTTCATTGGCTTTATAAAATTTTGATGCATTTATCTTGTGGGAAAATTTTAGTTTAATATAGTAAGTACAGCAGTGTAAGTTATTGACTGCCTGGTATTCAAAATAATTGTAGATATTCTTTTTTTTTTCCTGGAGCACTCTAATTTAGTTGGGAACTTCATAGAATGTAGTGTAAATGTCATGGTTCTAGGAGGGCCTTGGTTATTGGAAAGTTGCATAGTTATGGAAAATCACCTTGAATACAATAGCTTACCTGGGTATATATAATTGAATTAAGATAGATTATTCACTTCTGCTATGTTTAGATGTAATTCTCAAACTATGAGCACTGCCAGCAGTAAGGTTGACTACTACTCTCTGGTGATGCCCCTTCACAATGTCAAGTAGTAAATGGAGTTGGAGGATTGCTAATTGAGGTTCAGAGTGTCACTTATTGTCTTGAACAGCTGTGTTCCACGTTTAGCTATCTTGGAGTCATGATATGCCTTCTTTTTTATTGCTTCTGCAATATTGTAGCCACAATATTTCTGGTCAATGTCACATAATGCAATATGTGCCTGCGGCGAGCTGGCACCTTCTGTGTAAACCTTATATGCACGATATACAGGCACATATGCGGTTCGGTAGTTTTCCCTTGGAAAAAATAGAGAAGTATCAGAAAATTCACAAAGAAAGAAAAAAGAAAGGAAAATGTAGAAAATTCACGAGAAAAGAAGATAAAGAGAGGAAGGGAGAGGGACAACTTCCTTAGGAAAGAGGGAAAGATGAAGAGGAATTAAGAAAGAAAATAATATGTGAAAAATGAAAGGATTTGAAGTGAAGAGTTTGAAACCCAAAACCTAGTCAAACCCAGGCAAATTTCAGCATCCTAAATTACCTTTGTAGATCCTCAACAAGGCCTAATTGACTACTAAGTGCTCCGCAGTCCACTTGATCAGTAATGTCTGGAAGTTCATATGGAGGATGATATGAGCATAGCCACATAATTACATGGTCGCTGATAAAACTGACTCCTATGTTTTATGTTCTCCACAACCCACTCGGTCAGCAATCTCTTTCATCTTCTCTTCTTTGAAGTTTACAAGGAATATATTTTGGCAACCAATTAATGCATGGTGCTTGATGAAACTGATTGTGGATGATGATGATTATGTTCTATACTACGATACGGTATTAAAACTTAGTTTTGGTGTGGACTCAGTGGATGCCACTACCACCAATTGTTGCCAATGGCCCGATATATGCAATTGTGCATAAAATGTATAAATGCTTCAAGATCAGACCAGCATCATTGATATCTTTTTCAGGAATTAGGAAAAGAAACTTAATAGGGATTGTGGATTAGTGTTTGACTGGTAGTATAAAGAAGGATGAATTGTGGTTGCGTTAAGTCCTCCAGTGCATACACTATTAGTGCAGATACCTATTTGCGTTTGGAAATGTAGGCTAGCTACCACATTCTGTGTAAACCTTATATTATACAGGCACATATGTGGTTTGGTAGTTTTCCTTAGAAAAAATAGAGAAGTATCAGAAAATTCATTAAAAAAAAAAAACGGATAAAGGAAAATATAGAAAACTCACGAGAAAAGAAGATAAGAGGAAGGGAGGGGGAGAGCTTCATTAGGAAAGAGGGAAAGATGATGAGGAATTAAGGGGGAAAATAATTTGTGAAAAATGAAAGGATTTGAAATGAAGAATGTGAAACCAAAACCTAGTCATACCCAGACTAATTTCAGCATCCTAAATTGCCTTTGTAGATCCTCAATCAACGCCTAATTGACTACTAAGTGCTCCACAGTCCACTTGATCAGTAACATTGGAAGTTCATACGGAGGATGATATGAGCATAGCCACATAATTACATGGTCGCTGATAAAACTGACACCTATGTTCTATGTTCTCCGCAATCCACTTGGTCAGCAATCTCTTCATATTCTCAAGTTCACATGGAAGATATTATGGCAACCAATTAATGCACGGTCCTTGATGAAACTAATTGTGGATGATGATGATGATTATGTTCTATACTATTATACGGTATTCAAACTTAGTGTTTGGTGTGGACTCAGTGGATGCCACACCACCACCAATTGTTGTCAATGGTCCAATATATGCAATTGTGCATAAAATGTATTGATGCTTCAAGACTAGACCAGTACCACTGATATATTTTTCAGGAATTAGGAAAAGGAACTTATAGGGATTGTGGATTAGTGTTTGACTGGTAGTATAAAAAAGATGAATTGTGGTTGCATCAAGTCCTCCAGTACATTGGACGGATGAGAGGAAGAAACTAAAGCTAATACCTATTCTGATATATGTATTCAGATTGATGACTCGTTACATATTTTATATTTTTGCCATCGCCAAAAACCAATATGTGCTAACACATAGATGACTTGATGTACATGCTTATCTGAATTCTGCATTTGTATTGGTGAACTGTATCTTTCTTCTCTTCATTTTCCCGCCTAAATATTTTGTTCAGTAACTCAAGTTAGAGACGACTGTAAAAACGTGCTAGAACTTTAATGTTGGTGAGGCATGATGCTAGAAGTAGTATTCTCTAAATTGGGTTGCCACGTGAAGGCAATAGAAATGTAAGATCAATTATATGGACATGGGCAATCTGCCATGGATAGATGACACTGGTCCAATCTTCTAAGACCCCATAATGATTCACATTAAGTCTGTTTGATTATTAGGAGATAATGCTGGATGCCCCATCACGGATATATGCAAGGATTGATTCACTTCCGCCATATTTTTGCTGGTTTATTATGTACACCAGGGAAGCATAAGGGAATTGGTATCAGAATTTTGAATGGGTTAAAGAAAATTTCCCTGTTTGATTAGAAATAATGGAGGTTAACCATCACTTGTTACTGAATTTTACACGGATATATGCAAGGATTGATTCAGTTCCGCCATATTTTTGCTGGTTTATTTGTACACCAGGGAAGCATAAGGGAATTGTTATCAGAATTTTGAATGGGTTAAAGAAAATTACCCTGTTTGATTAGAAATAATGGAGCTTAACTATCACTTGTTAATGAATTTTACTGTAATTACATAGAAGTAGTTACACAAAGAAACTTAGTTATACACAGCAACTGGCTCTTGTTCTTAATGAAGCTTTAATGCTTTCCTGAATTACTCAAGTTGCAACCAAGTTAATTATACAGTAATTAACCTCTGTTTATGCTTGATTCTATTCTGAGCATCATTATGTTATTCCAAAATCTCATTTGTAGGTACTTCAAGGGCCCAGAACTACTTGTTGATCTACAAGATTATGATTATTCATTGGACTTGTGGAGCCTTGGTTGTATGTTTGCTGGAATGGTAAGTAGCAACAAATAAATTGTTACCTATTAGTTTTTGCCTGGATTTCTCTCAGCTAGCAACTTCTTATTTACAGATATTTCGAAAAGAACCATTTTTCTATGGACAAGATAACCAGGATCAATTGGTTAAGATAGCCAAGGTATGGTGTGCATTTTTGAAAATGTCAAATGATTATTCGCTCTAATGATTTTGGGTGAATTCATTTTATGCATGTCTAAATAACGCTTATCAAATATTGCATTTCATTGCCATTTTTGGATAAAATTTAGCATCTAGCATAGATAAGGTGTTATAGATCTACATCAATAGATCCTGTATTTTGTTAGGTATTATTGGGGAAAGTTGCATGTTGTGTAGAGTTGTATTCAGATTCAACAACATAGAAAATTACTGGTGCAATCGGGTATTATTAGTTCAGCAGCTTTTCAATTATATATTACTATCTTTATGCTTTCTCCATTAATTTATTCATCACTTCAGAGAGTGTGTTGAAGAAGGGTTCTTGATCCCGAAGCACCAATGCTAGAAAATATAACAAGGCTTGTTGGTTATAGCGATAACTCAATATATTCTTACCTTCAGTGTCTGCACATTCAAGGATGATGCGTGTTGTACTTGCGTCAAAATTTCAAGTATGGAACTCTGAATCATCTATTATAGGTGCTTGGAACCGAGGAGTTAAATTCATATCTCAGCAAATACCGTCTGCTGCTTGACCCACGTCTTGAGGCCCTAGTTGGGAGGTTCATCACATTTCACTGCGATTCAATCTTTGTTTGCTTTCTAAAGGTTCCTTCTTCCCCTGATTAAGGCTTTGCCTTTGTTGCAGACATAGTAGAAAACCATGGACGAGGTTCATTAATGCCGAGAACCAGCATCTGGCAGTTCCCGAGGTATTGACTTGACTTAACAATTTATCATCAGCTATGTATTTTTTGCCTTTTCTATTTTTTCAAATAATAATTTGTGCCGTGTATTTTGTATAGGCCGTTGATTTCGTGGACAAGCTGCTTCGGTATGATCACCAGGAGAGGCTAACTTCAAAAGAAGCAATGGTACTGTGAACCTCGCCACTTAATTCTCCTTGCTCCTGTCATTATAATTTACAACATCATCTCATACAAAATCACTGGAAACACTGTCCAGGCCCATCCCTACTTCCATCCAGTGCGAAGTGCAGAAAGCAGCAGAACTCGAACCCAGTAGCTTTGAATTTTCCCAGGCCATCCGGCAAATATTGTTGCATCCTGTGAGTTATCTCTTTATTCAAAATTTATCTCTGGGAATTATGCAATTGCTTGCTATCAGACACCATAAAAACATTCCTAGCAGAGAATCTGCCGGCTGGCCATTGTCTCTGTATTTGAATCATTTTTTTTTTGATAATTTTACCTTCTTCTCTTATTATTACCCTGGCCATGATGCACAAGCATCTTGTATTTCCTAGTCATTGTTTTCTTAGAGTTTCTTTTTGATACTGATTAATTCCAATTTTTCTGAAGGCTTACTGTACATATTTTAAGACCAATGGGCCTATTGCCCATCCCTGGTCTCTATTTCTCCACAATTCACTCTTTAAGGGGCTGTTGGCAAAAGCTGAAAATTGGGAATCTAGTAATGATTGCAGCCCTCTCTCGTGTGGCGCCCGAGACATCATGAATCCAGCAATCTCCGCCCATCTTGGGTTGGAAATCAAAGAGGGCAAATTTGTGGGGGCTCGCGGCATGATTACGCTTTTTCACTGAGGCCAAGCAAATAAACTTCGGCCATGAATCTTGCCTGGCCCGAGAGTGTCAGAGGGGGGTTTTTTCAATGTCTTTTCGGATAACAAACAGGTCCCAAGTCTTTTGTTCAATTGAAAATCATTTTGATTCAACTCGAAACCCCAGTTGGGGCTATCGCCCACGAACTAGTCCAAAACCTCTTCTTCACAAAAAACGTTCCTGTGTTTGAAAAGTTCAAGCTCAGTCCATCTACAGTGATTGGTAAAAACTCATCACAGTTCACTAGCTTTAGGGCCGAACAAGTTTGTGGCTCTTCTTTCATGGCCCCGGATCACTGTCGGTCGAGAGCAAAGGGAACTCAGATCAATCATGATTGAGCCCACAGAGTTGATGGCCCAAAGAAGAGACAAAACGGGTTCTAAAGCCTCTCATTTACGGGGTAAGAATGGGCCCGGCTTGGCCTGGCCGAAGTTAACCCAAACTGAAATAGGTGGACTTTTGGGCAAGCCCGAATGTATTGACCCAGCTCAGGTATTGTTCATTCTCGTTCGGGCCAGCCTATGGGCTTTCGAGTCAGCCCATTAATTATTATTAAAAAACAAAATTTGATATATTTATAAAAAAGAAACCCTAAATTCTTCTTTTAAAAAAGTACCTAAAACAACCAAAAGGAAATTTCATTCAAGCCCTAAATATCCCATTTTTTTTGTTTTTACCTTTCAAGAAAGAAAGCAAGAGGGCCAAGAACGCAGTGGCGAATATCGTATCGGTAAGCAACAAGAATTCTCATGTCCGTGCCGTCGTTGATCGCGAGCTTGTAAAAAATGTTGACCCCAGCGAACCCACTCTGAACCAAAACCATCCCATATGCTAGCTTCAGCCCTTG